>CM067367.1:8123316-8182568 GCA_034401795.1 Chaetoderma sp. LZ-2023a
ACGACACGACGATGTTAAAACCCAAAACACGCTTCCTATATCAGTTAACCGTTTATCAATGTCAATATTTAAAAGATTGAAACTTTTGTCCATCGGTAAAGTACGACTATTTTGTAAATTTAGCACTAGCATTTACAAAAACATGCTTTCTGTTGTCCTGCAAAATGGATACTTCTTGTGACTACTGCAGATCTCTTTCGGACTGTTTGACCATTAAGGATTAAATGGACAAGAATACACAATTCAGTTTCAATTTGCAGACCAAGAGATTTACCATTAGAATGACTGACTCCTTTATCAAGCTAGTTATTCCAACGGCAAATTATCAAAAATAGTAGTCTCATAGCTTTCAAACTGGCATTCGTCTAGAACAGACAAATTAGCGGACTCAACCCGGCTTATCTCAGCATATAATGATTTTGTTGCATATAAATTAATATAATTTTTTTAATTGTGAAATTGAATTAGAGACACGAGCTCCCAATTCAAATTCGCAAATAAAAAATTATACTTATTTTTACGCAATGAAATCATATGCTAAAAATTATTTCGTTTCATTACATTTGATTTAAACCTATTTTTATTGATCTAAGAGACAATTGGGATTGAATCACAAGTTGTTTACAGCTTAGCTAAGATTCGCTCCCTACATAGATATTAAACGGTAATAATGGTGGCAGTGTAGTGTAGGTTCAGAAACATAAGTACATATATACAATTGGAAATGCGCCAGAGAGATCCACTGCCGGTAGAGGGCAATGCCCAGCGCTCAGACGTAAAGTGACCTAAAGGGTATCCCATACCAGCGTAGAAATTCACTCCGGCGCACCCCAACCGCACACACGCCAGCAGTGCTGCGCTAATGCACTCAATTGGGGGTCCTAGTTGATGCGCCGGAGTGGTCCCCCGCCGCCGAAGATCCGCGCCAGCCCAGGACTCCCCAATAGTTCCGAGATCCACCAGCTGCGGTGCGGCGTGATGGCCTGCGAAATGAATCGAGGAATAAACCATACACGCTCGCACTAATATATAGGTTGCCACTTGTAATCTTATTTAAAATAGCTGTCAATTTAAGTGTTCTAACCAGTGCATATACGTGTATAAACCACCACCCCACCTCGGCACTCCGCGTCATCAAGTCGAACCACATCATGTAGTCTGTGTCTTTACAGGCTCAGTTCTGTTATTTAGCGCTTGGTGCCAGCCGGCGGCAGCCCTCCAGGGCCCCGGTGTAAGACTGCGGCCCAAAACAGGTGCAAGATAACGTCCGACGCCAGCCAATGCCCTAGATATTGGCCAGCATCGGACGTCCAGCCACGCCCACTGAACGCCACAATGGCGCACCATACCCCAGGTTCGATGATCTTGCGACCACTAGGCATAGAGGACCACCACCAGTGAGGCCCAAGTACGAGTGTCCATTGTAGACTGGCTTAATATCCGGTTTCGTTTGTTTTAGGTGTTATTCGATTCTCATGTCCACATCAACCTCCACGCATATCTAATTTGTGTCAAACCGTTTTGTGTTCCGAATATAATCTTGGACATTTCTAAAGATGATGGTGTTTTGGGTGTTGTTCAAATCTGGATTTCCATTTAATAATGTATTCTCTGAGATGTTCGACATGTGATTATTATTTAGGTAGGATATCAGGTTTTGTCTTGGTTCGTTGTAGCGGGTAGATCTGAATAAGTAATGGTTATTGTCTTCTATTTCATTACAGTGAGGGCAGTTTTGATTTTCGAGTAGGTTAAACCTAAATAAATGTGCATTTAATTGGCTACATTTATTTCTTAATTTTCTGTGTAGAATATGCTGGCGTCGTTCTCCATATGAATAGTATGTTGGTATAATGATCGTTGGATTTGGATTTATGCTTTTATTAAAACTGCGATAGAGTTGCTGAATTCTATGTGTTTGTGTCTAACGGGTTCCATAAGTGTTGGGGAAGAAAGAGTCTGAAAACCTCAAGGCGTGTTTGGTCTTCTTGATATTTGTTTCTGTTACGCAAGTTGTTATTTGTTAATTCTCCCACGTGGCGGGAAACAAGCTCCTTAATGCAATAAGGACAATGATCTTCGTTTATATTTTTATATAGAAGTACAAATTTTCTGCTTTTTCGTCGATATGCTAACGTCTCCAGCCCTATTTCGCCGTATAATAATGGGAGTGAAGTAAATCTGGGAAATATTTCTGAGCCATATTCCAAAAGTGGTCGTAAGTAACATGTGTAAATGTGCGTGAGAGTCTCGCGTGTTAGAAGGTATTTGATTTTCCTCATAGATCCTAGTATTTTATTTCCCTTTAATAATAGTTCTTGTATATGAGTTGTCCATTCGAGAAAGTTGTACCTAAATATTTGTGGGTTGTGACGGTATTAATTCTGGTATTTTTTATAAGGAGATTTATCCTGTTTTGATTTGTTTGTTTGTGCATAATCATACCCACTGTTTTGTTGAGATTGGAATTGATAAGTCATTGGTTAGACCAGTTTTCTATGATTACTAAGTCTCTATTTAATGATGTTTCGACTTCTAATGCGGTATGTGATGTCAGTGAGGTGTCGTCGTTTCATTAATGCGGTATTTCTATGTGATGTCAGTGAGGTGTCGTCGTTTCATTAATGCGGTATTTCTATGTGATGTCAGTGAGGTGTCGTCGTTTCATTAATGCGGTATTTCTATGTGATGTCAGTGAGGTGTCGTCGTTTCATTAATGCGGTATTTCTATGTGATGTCAGTGAGGTGTCGTCGTTTCATTAATGCGGTATTTCTATGTGATGTCAGTGAGGTGTCGTCGTTTCATTAATGCGGTATTTCTATGTGATGTCAGTGAGGTGTCGTCGTTTCATTAATGCGGTATTTCTATGTGATGTCAGTGAGGTGTCGTCGTTTCATTAATGCGGTATTTCTATGTGATGTCAGTGAGGTGTCGTCGTTTCATTAATGCGGTATTTCTATGTGATGTCAGTGAGGTGTCGTCGTTTCATTAATGCGGTATTTCTATGTGATGTCAGTGAGGTGTCGTCGTTTCATTAATGCGGTATTTCTATGTGATGTCAGTGAGGTGTCGTCGTTTCATTAATGCGGTATTTCTATGTGATGTCAGTGAGGTGTCGTCGTTTCATTAATGCGGTATTTCTATGTGATGTCAGTGAGGTGTCGTCGTTTCATTAATGCGGTACGCGATTTAAGCCTCTAAAAGAAAACAATTTTACTGATTTTATTTTACTTTATTACGGAATTTATCTTAAAATATGATGACTTCACTCCATATAAATTAATATAATTTTTTTAATGGAGGCACGAGTCCCTTATTTAAATTCACGACATAAATGTTTTGTATTAATTTATATTTAAGGAAATCATCATAAGTTTTATTTCGTTTCATTACATCTAGGTCCACAGTTTAGGCCGCTAAAAGCATACAATTTAAACAATTTTGCTATGAATTAACCTTTAAATTAAAAGATAAACTGGTGTTCATTTTTTCACCATATTTCGTTGAAGATGTTGCTGTCATAAGTTACAGTAACATTGTCCAGCAAAATTGTTGAAAAATGTCCAACAGTTTCTTTGCTATTGGTAGAATATTGACATCAGAGTAGAACGGATTAATGGATCCAAGATTGTTTTGGTCATATTATTGCCCTTTTCGGCCTACTGAGCGATACGATCATTCACGTGTTTCGCTAATTCTGGGCCACACATTATACCGTCCATGATTATAATTATGTCAATAGAGGAATCCAGTCTGTCTGTGAAGAATATGACGTCATAATCAATTACGTCACATGTAGTATAACGTCCCACTCAAATACGTCATGAATTGCATATCTAAGTTCGCCATACACGTGTAATAGTCCGTCAAGTTGTACGAATTGTCTGTCTTTACTATTTAATAAATATTCTATTGAATATTTTGAAACCAGTCAAATTAGTTTTCAACTATTCAACAGCTACCTTTATAAAACTGGATTCATTCCTTATGAGTCCTGTAAACATGTAACCTGGGGATCCATTTTAATGAGGCGCCACCCTTTTCAATCTCAGCTCCAAGCACATTGTACGCGTGTTGAAACCTATTTGAACCTTTGAAACCAGAATTTCCAAAATCTAAATTCCGAGGTACCTATATAGGGAAGCATCTCTCAGTCAAATTAGTTTCAAAAGAGTCGACGTAATGTTTATTAAATTAAAATTTACGAGCGACAAACATCAATTCATGCACTTTCATGACGAACGTTTCGACTTCGTGATATACTTACGTCATTTTGATTGCAACGTCAGCCGACAAATGACACCAGCGATTATGACATCAAATGCTTGAGTGACAGATAAGATCACGTTATTACGATGCACTATATTTGCGACTAAAGCCTATGACAGATGACTCAACACGTATGATTTGGCCTATACATATATGATTCGACAACGTCGGACGATGTTTAATCGTGTGTCATAGCATTCGACAAATCGAACAAGACACGTAAAAAAGTCGGACAATGCTCAACTTTCGTCCGACAGCGTACAACGTGTTGGACGAAACATCCAATCATATACAGGAATTTAAATCACGTGATTTTGTGGGTATCACCGGTTGGTAAATTCATCCAATAATGTCCGATGCTGTATGATCGTGTATAATAAACCTTTATGACAAACAAATGTATTATTATACACGTATAATCATGCATGTTGGATCGTCTGTCACTGGCTTAAGGTTTGTTAGAGAGGTCAACAAATTGGTTGACCAACAAGCTACTCGCAGAGTTACCGATTGCCAGACCAACTATTCTAGTCACATGTAACATTCACCTTTCCAGAGTATCCATCCATCGTCTGACTTCGTATGACGTCATAATCAGCTCAGCGCGTGTATGATGACGTCAAAATCATTGCGTCACAAAGGGTTCCATATAGACCGTCACCAAATCTCAAACAGCCTGACAATAAACACGCTGTTGAATATTTTGAAACTAATTTGACTGGGCGCTGTTGCTGCTTTAGGCAGCAACAGCACCCAGTCAAGTTAGTTTCAAAATATTCAACAGCCTACCTGTGTAGTTTTTTTGGAAAGGGATAGTCAGTGTGTTCAGAGATCGATCGATCCCAACACGAGCGAGGTGTGGGTGGAGTTTAGTTAGAGAACGGCGGGGCATAGCTAAAACCGGAACGGTCCATTAACAATGTGACGTATGAAATCAATATGTTATCACATGCTTAGCGTAATATTTGCACGACTAGTCTATATCAGCTTCAATATTTGTCCGCAGGATGGTAAATATAGAAATCAATATAAATTCTGTATTGACCGCGAAAATATATTTATTTCATATTTTGTTCCTATGTGTTCTAAGATTATTATTTAACAAATATCGATTTCATAAACCTACTGGTCTGTTAAGATACTACTCTGATATTTGTAATTGCTGTTGTGTTTTTGTTCACTACTAGTATAAAGCCAGTTTTCCATTCACCAGCAATCCGCGTCTGAAAACCACATCCGTAATCCGTACACTTATACAAAATGCCTGATTAGTATCACTTATTATGTGACTGCTTGCCCCCCCCCCCCCCCCCTCACACCACCCACCCCTTCACTTCATCCACATACCCAGATAACGCGGCTTCTTGGGCCGATACCGTGTCAATACTTACAGTATCTAAATGAGGTCAACAATATAAAAATATTTGCTCATTGAATAACTATTATAAGGATTAAGTATATTAGGTAGTCTGCGGCCAAGGAGTAAATAAACTTGAACTTGGTAATATATAAACAATCCATTTTAGAAAACAAGAGCCCCTCCCATCGTTGTTACATTGTAACATTGTAGCTTTCAGATTTTAAGGATTTGTTCGGACTTTTCGGATTTCTCCCAACGGTGTGGAATCCTAGCGTAGTAGGCCTATTGTCACACCCTCTCCCGTGTTAAAATTTGAGCCAAATTGGACCAGCAGTTTCTGAGATATCCATAGATCCATAATTTGATCCGATCCCCATCTGGGTTCATTTATCCAGATCTCAACAAATGTCTAGAAATCCTCATCTGTTAAACTTTGTGTCCTAAGTTTGGTTCCAGTAGCGTAAGGAATTACGAAATATAGGAAATGTTCATTTGCTAAATGCAGAAATGTCGTCATCGGAAAAAGTGATTGTAGTCTCACTATCTCCTTTGAAGGCGATACAAAGGCTTTTATTTGTATAATTTTCAGATTCGCAATGGCGTACTCTCTCTTTGTTGTGCTTGGCCTGCTCACAGGTAAGATCTTTAAATAAGTAGCTAGCGAGTGAGCGAATGGGTGAGAAGGCGAGGCAGTGAGCGAACGATCGGACAAGGGAGTGGTGAGTGAGGGAGCGGGCGAGGGAGCGAGCGAGTGACTGGGCAAAAGAGAGAGCGGGCGAGAGACATGGCGGCGGGCGAACAAGCGGACGGGATTGTGAGCGGCTGAAGAGGCGAGTTCCGCGCACGCGCGTTCGTGCGTGCGTGCGTGTGTGTGTGTGATGTACGTAGAGAAGTGCAATGTGCGCGTGTGTTAGTGTTCTTCATTTATTGTCCTAATACATCGATTATTTATTTATTCATGCTTATGTTACAGGGCCAGTTCTTGTGTGGACTCAATTGGTAAGCATCGGAAGGCTGTGTGAAGTAAAAACTAAGCAACAACAACAGCAGCAACAACAGTAACAGCAACAACAACAACAACAACAACAACAACAACAACAACAACAACAACAACAACAGCAGCAAGATGTATCAGAAGCTACCAAACATCTCATCATATCATGTTACCACAGGACCCGGCCTTCCCTGGACTAATTATTCTGCGAAAAAATAATGTCCAAGCCATGAACATATATACAACAAGAGCTATCAGAAGATAACAAATAGTTTACTTGTATATTAATTGTACATCATAGGATATGATGGATCACTAGATACAATCTCAAATTGGAAATTTGACAATCCACTTGTGGAAGCAAAATTCCCATGGTACTACCCAACAAGCAAGCATAGCTTGGAGACTGAACTATAAAGCCTTGCTTCCCGGTAGTAGCCTGCAGGACACTGCCTACTGGCACCCCAAGACTCACCGAAAGGCAAATAGTCCAAACATAAGCAAAGTTCATAGCATGAAAAAGAGGAAACATTTTAAAAAGCAAGTACATTAATATGATGCAGGCTACATTTAAGAAACCTATGTAGCAAATCAAAACCTGTTATCTAAACTAGAAATTCATAGCTGATTACAATGTCATTTGAAACAATATTAACCACGGGACAATACATATAAACTGGATGCAAATCATCCCTAAAACAATCAAAGTCTAAACCCAGTAAAAAATATGTCACAATTATTCTAAATCTATTTCCTTTTGATATGGACTTCCTAAGCATCGTATAGAACACATCTGTGAAGTTTTAGTCAAATCGGATAAGCCCTTGTTGCCTAAATTGTCATTTGTAAAAGCTTAACCACAGCATAATACATATATCCAAGCAGCATAATACATATTACATGGATGCAAATCAGCAGTAAAAAAACGAAAGAATTATGGAAACATTTTGAAAATCAATTTATTTTTTATGTGGACAAGTATCGTATAGAAAATATCTGTGAAATTTTATTCAAAAAGACCTGTGGGTGCAAATGCTGTTTTAAAGAACCGTAACCACAGCATAATGACTATATCCTGGATACAAATCAGCCATAAAATAATCAAAGTCCAAACCCTATAAAAGTATGGAAATATTTTGAAAATTAATTTCATTTTTATGTGGACTAGTCATACGCATGGTATAGAACAAATCCGAGACATTTTATTCAAAATCGGATAACCCATTGCGGGTGCAAATGTCGTTAAAAAAAGCGTAACCACAAAATAATGAGTATAAACTAGGTACAAATCAGACCTAAAATAATCAACGTTCAAAGAACAAAAAAAATATGGAAAAAGTTTGAAAATCGATTTCTTATTCATGTGAACTAGTCTTAAGCGTCGCATAGAACACATTCTGTGAAGGGTTTTTTAAAATCAGATGAGCCCTAGGGATGCAAACCAGAGCGGACGCCAATGCCAACGACGACATTTTCCACCCTCTCGCAAAATCTTTTTTTCACTTCATGATCAAAAGGTTTGACAAGACCGAACACCGACACCGATGTCGACGCCGACGAAAGGCGAGATAACAACAACAACAACAACAACAACAACAACAACAACAACAACTACTACTACTACTACTATTTTTCTCCTCCTAATTCATGTTTTCTCCTCATATTTTTTATCCTGTTCATACTATCCCACAGACGTGCACGGATGAGTATCGCAAGATATCGTCGACAATCTGTCTTGGGAACAGTCCCATTTTCACATCTGGCGGGGTCAGTGACGCAGACATAGAAACTATATTGAACGTTCATAACGACTTGAGGTCTAATGTTTCACCGACGAGTAGCAACATGCTGAAGCCGGTAAGATGGACTATGCTTTGAGCGCACATTCAAATTACACGCGCGCGCCCACGCGCGCAATGACGTACACACGTACACACGCACGCATGCACGCTCGCATACAAGCACGCATGTATTATGATGTTGGAAAGGGCCATGACCATAGATGCCTGGTGGGTATGGGATGTTGCAGAAAGCTGTTGCGATATGACTTAGCAACACCTTCAGGCGACATCCTATACAAAAATGATACCAGTCAAGGTTAGGTAACTCGGCAGTTAAAGCATATAAAGTTTACCTGAATTCATGGAGTTACTTCCCCTTGATATTTTCCCCTGGATGGCTGTTTTGGATTAGATGTTGCACAAAGGCGATAGAGGTGATTATTATGATGTTGGAAAGGGTCATGACCATAGATGCCTGGTGGGTATGGGATGTTGTAGGAAGCTGTTGCGATATGACTTAGCAACACCTTCAGGCGACATCATATACAAAAATGATACCAGTCAAGGTTAGGTAACTCGGCAGTTAAAGCATATAAAGTTTACCTGACTTCATGGAGTTACTTCCCCTTGATATTTTCCCCCGGGTGACTGTTTTGGATTTGATGTTGGAGAGAGCTGTTGCTATAGCAGAGAGCAACGCCTTTGTGCAACATCTAATCCAACATAGACAAACTGATAGGAGAGGATAAACCTATCCATTCAGCAAGCCAGCGAATGTAACTATCAGCAGCCGAGATGCCTCACTGAGCTGGGTGGTGCTGAAAGATGTTGCTGGCTGAGATAGCAACAACTTTCAGCAACAGCTTATCCAAATTACTCCCCCCCCCCACCCCCCACCCCTTATGGTAGAAAACAAAATAAATGTTTAATGACTAGGCCAAGATTAAAGAAGGGATATTATTGTAAATTTCATATTTATAATTATTTATTTTCTTGTCTATTTATTTTAATTTATAGCTTGTATACATTTTATTTAATGGTCTGTGTACATATGCTGAGCATACTAGAAATAGTATATACATGTATAATTTAGGCAATAGCTGTTTTGAATATTGTCCATGTTAATTAGCTCCATTGTTACCTGAGAACTCATGTGTCAAGTATTGCTCAAATCTCTGACCAGGAACCAGTCTGTCCCACTCACCAACCCCTGCCCAGATAATCTCAACAGAGGATCTGAGGGTATTCAACATTAGAGGAGTGCTAACTATTCTAGCAAAGGCTGGGAGTCTGACACTTCTAATGTTGGATAATAGGAGCCCTCACCACCACCTAGGCAAATTAACTAGACAAAGGTTTTAGAGGGTATCCAACATTAGTTGAGTGCTAGCTGTTCTGGTGTAGGCTAGAACAGTGGCACTTCTAAGGTTGGATATACTCCGCATCTATGAAGTTAGCATTTAGTTGCCAAGGCAAGTTTAAACTGGGATTTTGGTGGTTTCCATAGAAAATGTAAACAAATCTCTGAAGCCACTGCTGCCTAAGGCAAATATCTTTAGTTCGATATTTGCTGTTGAATTATGAACATCATATGTTACAAGTGGCTTCATTATTACAGATAATCCTCCCGACCAATAAGAGTTATCCACCTTGAAACTACGTTAACACCAACCAGCAAGAAAATCATAACACATGCATGCACTAACCCGTGTCAATGCATCGATATAGCCTAAAATTTACACTTTGGTTCTGGCTATATTTCATTTTACAGGTTTGGGATAAGAACCTGGCATCTTTAGCTCAGGTATGGGTACAGCAATGCGCTAGCGGCCATGACACATTCGAAGCCAAGACGATTATAGGTAGGCATAACTTGTTTCTCAAACTACTACTATGTACAGAAATAACGTAACATGTTTCCAAGACTAAATAAATCGTACTATTGAACATTTTAAACATAATGAAATTGGAAGACACTGCTGCTTTGCAATGTAATAAATGATATACGTTACAGATTTTCATTTATTGATGTCGTATTATTGATCCATTCCTCCCACCACACCCACCCCACCCCCTCCCTCCATCCATTCATCCATACATCCATTTACTTTCAATCCAGCTATTTATTCATTAATTTATATTCACCCACCGGTACTTTTAGAATACAATGGTCTAACTTCTGGTCAAAATGCGGCCTCTGGTCAAGCAGATTGGACGGAAGTGGTTAATGATTGGTATAGCGAGGTTAAGGACTTTGCATACGGACAGACAACCAGCATAGGCAGTGTTGGACACTACACACAGGTACTACTACTACTACTACTACTACTACTACTACTACTACTACTACTACTACTACTACTACTACTACTGCTACTACTACTACTACTGCTGCTGCTACTGCTGCTGCTGCTGCTGCTGCTGCTACTACTACTACTACTACTACTACTACTACTACTACTACTACTACTACTGCTGCTGCTGCTGCTGCTGCTGCTGCTGCTGCTGTTGCCGCTGCTGCTGCTACTACCGCTGCCGCTGCCGCTGCTACTACTACTACTACTACTACTACTACTACTACTACTACTACTACTACTACTACTACTACTACTACTATACTACTACTACTACTACTACTACTACTACTACTACTACTACTACTACTACTACTACTACTACTACTATGTTTCAGTTTCAAATCGATTGCAACATGCGTAAAAAAGTGGGCGGTGCTTGGCTATAAATGGGCGGAGCTTAACCAGAAATATATCTGTATTCGCTTTCCAATTTCAGGTTGTCCGAGGGGATGTTTCTAGAATAGGGTGTGGTTTCGCCAATTGTAAGGACGGGTATAAGAGACATTACGTCTGCAACTACATCGTGGGGTAAGTAAACGCAAACTAGACAAATAAATTGATAAACGATCCCGGTTCTTGTTGTCTGTTGAATTTTATGAATTGGGTTGTGTCCTTGAGAGGTGTGATCGAATATATTTTGAAAGCGAGATTTACTAAGAATCAAGTGCTGCATTCTGAGTAACAAAAACGACTAGTATTATAGTTTAATGATAGGCCTACTATGGAATTCAAAGCCGGATTAAAACAAGGGCTAACTGGCCTGTAGTCCCGGGGCCCCGAAAAATAAGGGACCCCAAACCTAAGGCAATTATCGCATTTACCAATTTGAAACCTTTTAATCCCAGTATCTCGCTGTTACAGTCATGAGATGCGTAAACTGTTGAATATTTTGACACAAATTTGACAGATTTCAGTCAAATTGGTTTCAAACATATTCAACACCATTTGGACGCTTACGTAGCGAATGTGAGTAGTAGTAGTAGTAGTAGTAGTAGTAGTAGTAGTAGTAGTAGTAGTAGTAGTAGTAGTAGTAGTAGTAGTAGTAGTTGTTAAATACTTGTGTAATGTGTTGTCAGATCTAAGAATATCAGTGTTAATGATAGTATAGCAAGTAAATTCGTGTTTCTATGTAACATGCAACACGCAATATTTTCACGAAACCGTCCGTATGTATGTTGTATTTCAATTACGAGAGTCATCTGATGCAATGTTATTTACACGAAAATACTTGTTTCACAAAAATAGGTGTCTAGGCAAGCAATAGTCAAATTCGGCCTTTTCCCGGTCGTCGCCATTGTTAAATACTTGGGTAATGCGTTGTATAATTATAAGATCTTATGACGTGGGCTTGTAAAATAACAATTAATCATAGTATGTAAGTTCAAGAACACATGCACGTTTATTTATTATCACTTCTGTCATTCGGTCCCTTCGTCTGTCCTTCATATGTTAACATATGAAATCCATCAAGCAATAAAGAACAACATTAACGTATTTTACAAACACAACATCCCTCCTCCATTTTAGACTTGTAATCCTTAATTAATACATGACAAAGTCTCTAAACCTGTGAGGGGGTCTGCATTGCCTGTGTGGACGATAAGGTAATGCAGGAAGTGGATGTACAACCTCCCTTGGAATTTGTGCATCACCTAAATCTAAATGATCATCCTCAAGTTCATCAGTGATAGGCAATTGACCGTGACCAGGTTGACTTTCAAATTCGCGTACCTGACTGGAGTTACGCCTAAGGATTTTATTCGCCTTTGAACGTAGAATCAATTGACCAATTACAGTGAATGGATATGGACCATACCGTGTGGATAACATATTCAACTTTGGCTGACGGACAAGAACCTGGTCACACACCTTTAATGGGCTTTTAACACCATGCCTCTTGCGATCAGTGTAAGCTTTTGATTTCGTTTTGTACATGTCATCAGGCTTACATGCTTTTGAAATATGTGCCTGAATAGAAGACTTTGCACCTTTTAATTTAGCCGCTGATGGAAGACCATCACGAACATCTCGTATGAACACAAGCAAAGAAGGTTATACACCTGTTGCAGAATGTGGGCTGTTTCTGTAGGCAAACAAGTAAACAATAAGGGCTTTTTCCAACCTTTGTTTTCTACTTTGGCCTTCTTTAAAGCCAACTTCATGTTTATGTTGAATCTTTCAACTTCACCGTTCGCGGATAGCCAGAGAGGAGTTATACGACGATGCTCAGTACCACATTCATTCATAAATCCAGCAAACTCTTCAGAAATGAACTGACTACCATTGTCAGAAGTCAATATAGAAGGCAAGCCATTTGTTGCAAACACAGACTTCTAGTACCGTATAATTTTGTCACTGGTGGTTGATTTAGTTATTCCAACCTCCACGTAGTGAGAATGGTAATGCACTACGTCAATCAGAGTTGCTCCTGTGGATAATGGACCACAGATATCACTCGCTATATGCTCCCATGGATTTCTGGGCATTTTAGTAGGCATAAGCGGGGTTCAGGGCATATTTCAGCTCCAGTAGTTTGACAAACATGACACAGTGAAACATGCTCTTCGATATCCTTATCAACATTAGGCCACCAAACTTTACCTCTTATATGGTTTCATTTTTACAATACCCATATGACCTTGATTGGCAAGTTGCAATGCAGTTTTACGTAATGACGCCAGCATGACCATGTGACTCCCACGAAGAACAGTATTATCATACACAGATAATTCATATCTAAAACGTAAATAACCAGACTGACATGTGCTCCAATTTTCCTGTAGAATACACAGTCTCAATTGTACCACCTCTGGATCTTGCAAAGACTCAGTATCAATTTGTTCAAATGGCATTGACTTTGGCACTGCTGAATTAGCAAAAAACACATGTATATGTTTCTGCCATGCTGCGTTTCTGTACCGCTATGCGCTGCCTCAGTAGCAAACATGACAGTGCATCAGCTCCATTCTGAGATCCAGGTTTATATATTACCTTGAACCTGTATGGCTGTAATCATGTAGACCAACGCTCTATTCTTGCTGGCGGTCTTGCTGTAGCGTTATAGAGAATTTCTAGAGGTTTGTGGTCTGTGACAAGCTCAAATTTAATACCATAAAGATACAAATACAACCTTTCACAACCCCATACAACAGCAAGTACCCTCACTCTCCGTTTGGGAATATCGCTGTTCGGTATCAGTAAGTGCCTTGTTAGCGTATTCTATAGGCCTATAACCATCCGAAGTTGATGATTTCTGACTCAAAATTGCGCCCAGTCCATATGGACTAGCATCTACAATGAGTTGGGTCTTCGCTGTGGGATCATGGTATGCCATCATACTGGCCCTAGACAGCTTAGGCTTCAGCAGTTCGAATGCATTCTGTTGAGGTGCATTCCAAGACCAAGTACAATTTTTCTTTGTACGCTTTCTAAGTGGAGAAGTTATCGCACTGTAATGAGGTATGAACATTGCCACGTAATTTACCAGACCAAGCAGACTCCGCAATTCAGACACTGTTTTAGGTTCTTGGGCATTCTGAATTGCTGAGACCTTTGAATCTCTTGGGGGAAATGCAACTAGCAGGCAAGACATGGCCATGAATGTTATCTCATTTGCATCAAAGATACACCTATTCTTGTTCAGGGTCAGACCAGACGCCTGTAACTTCTTCATGACGATCTCTAGACGTTCATCATGTTCTTTGTGTGTGGCGGCAAAATCAGAATGTCATCAGAAATATGCCGTGCTCCTGTACATCCTGCAATTACCTGCTGAATACAATGGTGGTAACATTCAGAAGCAATGGAAAGACCAAACAGCAGGCGTTTGTATCGAAATAAACCACGGCATGTAACAAAAGGTGTTATGCCTGGACTCTGGTGCCAACTCGATCTGATGATACCCCATAGTCAAATCAAGCTTAGAAAAAGCTGGTACCATGCATATCCTGTATAACTTCATCTATCGTTGGTATTGGGTGATGTTTCCGAACAACGGCTGTATTGGCACGATGTATATCAAGACATATGCGCGCATCACCATTCGATATTAATACTACCATAAGAGGGGATGCGCAAGTTGAAGGGCCAGTTGAAGGTTCTATTACACCAGCCTTTATTAACTCATCAAGTTTTTTGTTTACCTTTTTCCGCACATTGAAAGGCAACCTGCGAATTGGTTGGGCCACTGGATTTACACTCTCATCAATATGTATCTGTGGCTGAACATTCTTTAGCCTACCCAAGCGTGTAAATATATCATTGTTCCCAGTAACTGTATTGCTTTGGGGGTATTTTAATGGTTAATACATTTAGTTCACAAGAGGTTGGTCTACATAATAAGGTACAACCGGAATGTAGTATTTTTGACTCGTTACCTACTGTAACAACACTATCAAAAGAACCTTGTATAGGCGAAAGACCATCGGAAGTATATGTATGTACTTTCTTCTTGACCCTTTTAAGTGCATATGTACCAAACTTTAACAAATAGACAGACTCACAAATTAGATTGACAGACGAGCCAGAATTGATAAGCATTTGTACAGTTTGACCATCAATGACGACTTCTATATATCTGCATTATTAGCCATTGTATCATTTGACCATACATATTGATCAGACTTTGAAACATAATTGACTGCATCGTGTGGATGTGAAGATCTGTTAGGATATTCAGGCTTAATGACCTGAATGGGACTATGATTAAGCAATTGATCAGTATCATTCTTATCGACATAATTAAGATGTGTAATAAGAGCATGTAAAGCATAATCATCATCAGACGATTCAGTGTCAATGGTATTAGTAAAGTTCACAGTGTTCTGTGACTTAGTATGAGCAGTCTTTTTGTTAAATTGTTCTGAATGTGATGTAGCATTTGCCCGTCATACGACGGCGAAATGTCCTATCTTATGACATTTATTATAAGTCTTATTTACAGTTACCACTAGCCTGATATTTCGGAGAACCACATCGGAAACAGTAACATTGGTTTGAAAATGTTTTCTTGTCCTTGTATCGAATACCACTTTTCGCACCGTTTTGATCAACGTGTTCATTAACCAATGTAGAACCATCACCGGAGTGTGCCGCCTCGATCTTCTGTGCCTGCCTGTCTGCGGTTTCAGCAACCAGTGCAAGATTTAGCAATGTGTCTAGTGTCAAATCTGATTCACGAAGGAAACGACGCCGTAAGCGACTATCCCTGCATTTGTCAATAATTTGATCACTCATCATCTCTTCTGCTAGATCATTATAGCCACAACATCTAGCATGTGTTTGCAATCTTGTGCAGAATGAATCGATGGATTCACCATCCTTTTTACATACTTGACGAAACACATGCTGTTCAAATGGTACATTGCACTTAGTCTGAAAGTATGCTGTCAATGCATTCAGAGCGGTCGCATATGATGGTTGCGCACTCCCTGTTACATTTTCTGCCAACGTATCAAACAGTTCTTGAGCATATGGACCACTAAGATGTAAAAGTAACGCACGTTGTTGTCCATCATCTTGTATGACTGATGCCGCTAGGTAATAAGCGAAAGACTTAACCCATTTCTCCCATCGTTGAGCTACGCCTGCATTGTCAGTGTGCGGGTCAAATGGTTGAATAAGAGCTCTAGATAGGTCTATTGAATGAGCCAATATGATTGTCAGTCAGATCTAAGAATATCAGTGTTAATGATAGTATAACTAGTAAATTCGTGTTTCTATGTAACATGTAACGCGCAATATTTTCACGAAACCGTCCGTATGTATGTTGTATTTCAATTACGGGAGTCATCTGATGCAATGTTATTTACACGAAAATACTTGTTTCACAAAAATAGGTGTCTAGGCAAGCAATAGTCAAATTCGGCCTTTTCCCGGTCGTCGACATTGTTAAATACTTGGGTAATGTGTTGTATAATTATAGGATCTTATGAGGTGGGCATGTAAAGTAGCAATTAATCATAGTATGTAAGTTCAAGAACATATGCACGTGTATTTATTACCACATCTGTCATTCGGTCCTTCCTCTCGCCTCCATATGTTAACATATGGAGGCCATCAAGCAATAAAGAACAACAGTAACATATTTTACAAACACAACAGTAGTAGTCACCATCACCATTCCCACCTTGACAAATCCGATAAGGGACCACAAACAATATTTATCCCTAGTCCCCAAATATGCTTACTCCGGCTCTGATGGAATTCCATAGCGTTCATATGTTATAAATGACAGGTGTGTATATAAGATAATCAGATTCAAATCGCAATTTATACAGATAATTTCATGAATTTCATAGGAAAACTAATTTGGAAAATGCATCATATATATAGTTCTGTATTTTTGATTGCAGGAATGGTCAAGGGGTTGGGACCATCGCAGAACCTTACAAACAGGGTCCCTCATGTGGCGATTGTGGGTCGCATTGTCATGGAGGCAAACTTTGTGGTCAGTCCTAGTATCAACATCATCATCACCACCATATCAGCCACCACCACCACCACCACCACCACCACCACCACCACCACCACCTCTTCTCTAAGACAGCAACGGGCCAAGAGATCTCTAGATAAGAAACCAAATTGGAACCTGAAGATTATTGGACTCAAAAGGACATGCTATGGTGGTCTACTGCATGACTGATTCTGGTACTTCTCGATGACATCTGCTGCACATGAATGTTGCAACAGGTTTTCAACATTTCCCTTCTTCACCATTTTCTGGATGAAGTATATGTTCTTTTAACTGATGACCATTTGTTTTGATCTACTCTTTGGGTCTTTATCACAAATGCCATGTTGTTAAGCTGTTTCCTTTTTTCGTCTGCTCTGGCAACAAAAGTCTCAACAGCTTGGGCATATGTTGGGGATGCTGGCCTATGTGTCCTCAGTTATTGAAGCGGCATCTGCTCTGCGTGTTCCTTGAGAAATATCTTTCCTCCTAGTAGCATGGACGTTTCGAAGCCTTGATACATGCAGTAATATTTGCAGACGCTGTACTTACCCTGTCTAATTCATTGTCTCTCCACCAGATTTGTGCACTTTTCTGTTTCTCCTTTCCCTTTTGTCAGTTTGTTCGTCTGTAATTGCCCATCCTGGTACACTCTGGATCGTTCCCTTCTTTATCCTCCCCCGCATGTCTATTGTCAGTTGTTGGTATTCCTGAGCATCATCATAAAGTCTACGCAAATGTCCCAGTCGAATACAGCTATTATAACATGTTTCCAAAATAAAAATAGAAACATTTTAGTTAATACAACTTTGAACACGATGTAAGAAATGTTCTGTTGAAAATTTGGAGCAGGCAGCAATGACCAATCCGATTATGTAAGTACGCATGCGCTCCATCATAGGGGGCTTATTCCTAAAAGAACAAGAAATTACGCCCGTATCCGGGAGAGCCCTATTAAAGCCTGACCAATCACTGTCAGATGTCTGTGAATGTCATAAGTCTGGCACGGAGAGGGAGGTGCCTGTGAGTCTATGCAAAGTGTTGTTAAGAATACATTATCTGGTCAATGGCCATGCACAGTATCTCTTTAGCGATATACTGTATTTTGAGTTTTGTAACACTCATATCAGCAAAAAATGGCTACTGCAGTGGTCTTGAGAACTGTCAATTTGCATACCAAGAGATGACTATTTTTGAAAATTTACCACATGAATGACTGGCTCAATAGCAGTCATTTCAGTGGTAAATTTTCAAAAATAGTCTCCTCTGGGTCTGCAAATTGACATTCAATGCAAATAGTATTATGATGGTCAACGAGTTAATAGAGGGATCCATTTATATCTATGCCCCGCCCACGTCGATCTAAGCTCCGCCCACTTTTTTACGCGTGTTGGAACCTATTTATGTTTCTTCGAATCCTGAATTCCCAGGATCCCAATATCAAGGTAACGTTGCAGGTAAGCTGTTGAACATTTTGTGCCAACAACAGCTCCCAGTAAAATTAGTTTCAAAATATAAATACACAATTTAAGAATATTTTATTTTCACACATTTTGTTGTCAATATGCACATTTAATGAATTATAGAACCGTCATGAAATATATTGTCAACTGTAATGCCTCATATGACTATACAAGGCCTGAGTGTAACAAAGTGAACTTGAACTTGCCAAAATTACATTTTAGACTGTGGTGGTCTACTCTGCTTCAACGGTGGTGAGCTGAACTTGGCTGGTTGTACATGCATGTGCAAAAATGTATGGGAAGGCGGAGACTGCATGACGAGTAAGTATATTAAATATATGTCCGAATTCCGACATGTAGCAGAGAAATTCTTGTTTGTTGTATAATTGTATCATAAATGGCTAATTTCAATGGCACACCAAACTGATTGAAAATAACATTGTTAAAACTACATACTTTTGGAGTATTAAATCGTGTAGCTAAGTGTAATGAAACAAAATAAATCTTAGCATATTATGATTTCATTTCATATAAATTAATATAATTATTTTAGTCGCGATGTTGAATCAAGGACTAATTTACTTTCACAACTTAAAAATTATATTAATTTTTGCGTAAAGAAATCATCAGATGTTAAATTCTATTTCATTTGATTAGGTCTAGGCACATAATTTAAGCCTCTAAAAGTATATAATTTAACAATTATGTTTTCGAGCAAATTTGGTGTAAGTATGTACCTTTGACCCCGCTCGTGTCAACAGCGCATTAAAGCGCTCAAAATGTTATTTATTTCAATTAATCATTTAATTGTCACTACTTTTCAAAGAAATTCTGATTTTTGCAACCAAAAAGAGTATTTTTGTAAATTTATAACGAAAATTTACAAAAAAAAGAAAGATTTATGTTATCCTTCAAATGGACATTCATCAAAAGTGTAATGGTCAAGAAAATTCTAATTTCTGCTTAGCCAGTGTCCAATTGCAGACCAAGAAAAGTATTCTTGAAAATTTACCAAAGGAATGACTGGCTCGGTTACCGGACCAGTCATTCCAGTGGTAAATTAAAAAAAATGTTCTCTAAATCCTGCAAATGGGCGTTTCTCAAGATCACAGCAGAGGTCATGTTTTACTAACTTGACCATTAAAGGGTTAAGTTGACACACAAGCGGTTAATGATATTATATGGCTAAAACTCAACTCATAGTAATAATACTAAAGCACGCGCTGAGAACGTGCACATTCTAAAAGAATATTGGTATATGCAAAATTAAATTTTGTGCAGACTTAGTGCAGACCGCGTACTGTACATGTGATAGGAAGTCGAAACTCGTTTCATTTCAATGCAGTGCAGCTCAGAAATAACTTAATATGTTTACCGAAAACAAAATAAATCGTACAGTTGAATATTTTGAATTTTTTCTATTATCTTGGCTTCCGAATGTACCTCTCAAGACCACCACAGAAGCCATCTTCAGATTACGTGATCATTAACGGCTTAATTAGCCTCTTTCCGCTGAAGCCGGCCAAAACGGGCCTCTGCAGTGGTCTTGAGAAATGACGAGTACCGAGCCAGTTATTACAGTTGTAGCGTTTCAAAAATAGTCTTCTCGCGGCCAGCAAATTGACATTCAATAAACAAATATTTTGATAATCTTTACCAAATGAAGCCATTCGTGTGTTGTCAATTTAACGCCTTTAAGGTCAAGCCGGCCAAACGGGAATCTTAAGGAATGTCCCATTTGCAGGTCAAGAGAAGACTATTTTTGAAAATTTACCAATGGAATGACTGGCTCGGTAACTGCGGCCAGTGAAATTAATTTCAAAATATTCAACAGCATTTTTATTAGATAGTAGAGACACAATTTGCACAATGTGTCAGACTATTAAGAGTTAAAGACGGGCCAAATAGAATCATTTATGACGTAATGATTATGGCATCACCCTACAAGTCGCTTAGCTGATCATGACGTCATATGACGTCAGATTGATAGATTGTTACTCTGCTAAGGTGAATTCATGAGTGATTCCATGTTTACAGAAAATTGCGACGCAGTTGGTGCAGATCCATCCAGTTGCGGCAAAGAACAACCTTATGGTTATCCCAAGTCTTTCTGTAAGAAGTTTAGCAATGTCAAAGATGAGTGTCCCCGGATGTGCAATGATTGCCCTGCAGGCATCTCCCCTGCTGCTGGAGCTGGTGCCCCTCCTCAGACTGCTGGTGGTGGGTTGTTTGGCGCTTTTCCTGTCCAAGCTGGTGGTGGCAGAGCTGGTGAGTAAGGGGAATATTGCACTTGAAAAATTGGATATACAATCAAAATGTCTATGTTGATTGTAATAGGTTATTGTATATTTTTATTTGAACTATTTTCCTATTCGTTGGAGTGTGGATTATAACAGATATATGCTATGTGTATATACGTATTATAGAATTCTTTAAATTTAATAAAGCAATGATATTACTTGTAATGCCATAGCTTCCTTGTCCATTCATATGCAAATCACAAGTGGAGTTGTTGTATCTACATAGGGATCCGAGCTCGCCTCTCCCTCGAACTCCTCCTCCTCCTGCTCCTCCTCCTCCTCCCTCTTCCCTCCTTCTCCTCCTGCTCCGCCTCCTCCTACTCCTCCTCCCTCTTCCCTCCTCCTCCTCCTCCTCATCCTCCTGTTCCTCCTTTTTCCTCTTTCTCCTCCCCCTCAATATATCTCTATTACTATCATCATCGTCAGCATCATCATTATCATCATCATCATCATCATCATCATCATCATCATCATCATCAACATCAAACTAAGTTGGAATCTTGTATTCACAGGTAACAATCAGAATTGTGCTGCGATGCCTGCAGATCCAGGACACTGTGGCAAAGCGCAACCTTATGGATACCCCACTGATTTCTGTGACTTTTTCACCAATGTCCCAGAGGAATGCCCCCGGATGTGCTGTGAACACGCCGCCTCCAAGCTGTGATTTACAGGTGTGCACTAAAGCAATGACACTAAAATATTCAATGGCTTACTTGTAGAGTTATCGTGAACATGTGATTCTGAGAAATCAGGGTTCAAAGTATACAAATCGATCCCAACATGCTTAAAGCGTGGCAGGAGCTTAGATACAAATGGGCGGGGCTTAGCTACAGATGGGCGGGGCATAGCTAGAATTGGTTCCCTCTGTTATGGCATAGAGTTCCTCATAAGTGATTTGCATCAACTAGACTTGTGTGATTACACAATTAAATCTAAAATCGCGACTATCTGTCCAATCGTGAAGTTATATGATTAAAAATTATAAAATCGAATGATCGTGAATAATTTCTACTGCATAAAATATTTTAAATCCTACACTTTATCATTACCGTGATTGGTCACAAAAATTGTCATTTTGCTCAGTGAATCAAGCCAGACATTCCAATAATAGATTTCCAAAGATAATTTTCTCTTGGCCTGCAAATGGACCTTTCTAATAGCCATTGTAACTTTTCTAATTTGCATGCCGTTGTTGTTATGTCTGGGTAATTTGTACCCAAGCTGATTAATCGAGTAATCACGATTATTCTTAAATAATCGATCGCGATCACTCAAAATCAATGATTACGCACAAGCATGGTGTCAACCTATGATGTGCTTTAGCCTCACTACACTCAGAAGTATCATTCACTATAAGGCCGTGTTCTCACGAGAGACGTAACTTGTGCAACGCAATACTGACGTATGTTGTTATTCCCAATTAACTCTCTACTGAGAACACAGATCTGGTATCGTGTTATGGCTATTAAGTCTCTAGTAAGAACACTGTGTTCTCACTAAAGAGTTAATCAGGAATAAGGTCACACTGGATTAAGACACTTGTGAGAACACAACCTTAAAATGACAAGGGTGCACGGGACGTCATTATTCATCAATGATGACGGACATTGTTCGACACCAAAACAATAATGCACAGCCTACCTCAATAGTGTTACACTAGGTGCATTCTGTCGGCCATTGTTCTTGTCTTGATCAACTCGTCACAACCTGACAGATACACATCAATCAATTGGACGACTGCAAAATTGCACTTGACCTCTTGACATACACACACCATTCATTGTAACAACAGAACAATACCACACAGACGCGCACATGACCTACACGACCTCATTACGCATTACACCTGTCAAAACCAATTAAAAACCCATTAATCAAATTAATTATGCATTAATTAGCATTGTCACGCATGAGTGATTTAGAACAATAGCACACAGCGAGCCCCTTGACTACTCATAGGTTAAGATTTATTTCGTTTCAATACATTGAGGTATACATTTAAGCTTCTAAATGTATACAATTTAAGCAATTTTATTTAAAGCATTCTGGTGTGAATATGCACCTTTAATTGGAGATACGTATGCCTAATTTAATTTTACAGGGCAAGAAATTATAATAATTTAAACGGAAAACATACGCGAAAATATTTTGGCTTAATAATGGACTCTGCAAACCTATACTAAGCACTAAGACTATAATTACTAAGCGAAAAAAGGTTCTTGATCATTAATCGTTTGATGGTCAGGCCAGCAAAACCACAATTTTTGTAGTGGTGTTTAGGACCGAAATCAACATTAGTAAATTTCAGTGATAAATTAAAAAAAAAAACTTCTCAAGACCTGAAAAATGCATTTTCTTGAAATATCTTGTCCATTAAATGGTTTATCTGTCTTTGATAAGACATTGATTTTTAGCGCTTTGCTGCGCTTACGACACACAAGGCGGTAAACGTCTCACTGCTATAAGCAGTCAGCCAATAATTTCAATTGATAAAAACTATGGACCTGTTGAATATTTAAACGCAATTTGACTGAAAGTTGTTGGTGGCCTAGCCACCAACAACTTTCAGTCAAATTGTTTTCAAAATATTCAACATATCCAGAGATAAGCCCCACGGAAAATGTAGTCTGCAGAAATTCAGCATTCTAATCTTGCAATGTGGGAAACATTACCCCCAGCTTGTACAGAAAACGAGTCAGTGTGCTAATTTGGGATAATTTATTGACATTTATACAATTTGCTTTTTCTTTTGTATTTTACAGATATCCAATTATTGCAATTTCGGAATTTGACCTCGCCAATAGCCTATATAATGTACGTTCCACATATGTAATCCAGGAACAATAAAATGAACTCACGAAATAGTAATGTGTTTGTTAAATTGATCCCTGCCTTAACCTCTCTTGTGTCAACTTAACCCTTTACTGGCCAAGTTGGTCAAAACGACCTCTACGGTGAACCGCAAACCGATCAGGTTTAAATGCTCTATCATCTGATATTTGCATTATGTATAATAACAAAATAGATGTGCACTCATTGTGGGACCACTTCAAGACTTCGCTTTTAACAGCAGTCGATAAGCATGTACCATCTAAACTTGTCTGTAAACACTACTCTCCCCCGTGGATAATCAACTCTGTGTGCAAATTTTTACACTAAGGCTAAGAAGAAGCAAAACTGGGACAAATACAACAAGTTCCAAAAAGAGTGCAAACGTGAAATCCCCAGAGCTGAGTGGACATATATGAGTTTCCTGATGACTGGAAAGACGCAATTGTCGCACGAGTATTTAAACAGGCAAATGCTACCAACCATTTAACTACTGATGTAAAATAAATGAACACAATTGCTAGTAACCTAGCACGTCACTTCGAAAACAACAACATTCTTTATAACTTACAGCATTGATTTCGCACTAAAAGATCATTTGAAACCCAAATCACAGCATTCCCTTTTGACATATCGAAATCATGTGATGAACGAAGCCAAGTTGATGATAGAATTATGGATTTTGAGAAGGCATTTGATAAGGTCTCGCATTGATGACTAATATATAAACTGAACTACTATGGTGCACAGGGCTCTACAGCAAAGTGGATCTGAAGTGTCTTAACCAGATGCTCCCAGAAAGTCCTTGTAGACAGTGCATTTTCAGACTTCTGCCCGATCACACCAGGTGTCCCACAAGGATCAGTATGCAGCCCCATTTTATTCTTATTATGCATAAATTACCCACATAATTATATCCACCACAGCACCCTACGTCTCGTTGTTGATGATGGCATCCTGTAAAGCCAGTCACCTCACGATATGACTGTGCCGAGCTGCAAAGTGGTTTAAATGGTGCAGCATAATGGGAACAGAACTGGCTAATGGAAGTTCACCCCAAAATGTGAAATAACCTGAGTCACTCACAGTAGGCAGCCAATTCTTTTTTACTATGTACTTCATAGTCATACACACAACTCAGTAAATTCGGCCATGTACCGGTAGTTATAAACATCTAATCTGATCTACGCTGAAAGAAACACGTCTGGACAACATACCACTGACAAAGCCATCCGCATGCTTGGTATAATCGATTGCAAACGTAAAATTCATTAACAAAAAAATTAAGGAGCTAGCTTATATGTCACTTGTGTGCACAAACCTTGAATATAGATGCTGTATCTGGGATCTAGATACTCAAATAGGAAAAGCTACCCTCAAGAAAGCTCAGTGTAGGCGTGTCAGATATGTTTGTGGCAGATACCACAACAAAGGTAGTGTAGCTAGCATGCATGATTTTCACTCTCTCTTCCTACAGGATGTCTTTGGACCCAGGAAAGATCGTTGTGGCTCTGCTCTAGGAATTCTCCAGGCGATGTACATCCTTCTTGTAGTGGGATGACAAGACCACGTTGCCAAACTATAGATGAGGACGTACAATACTTTTATACAGTAGCATAAGCATGTCGGCTTCCAAGAACTCAAAGGATCTGTGAATCATTCTGACTAGCAAAGTTGCTTTATTTGCTCATTTCTCTGCATGTTTCTCAGATTTAATGGCATTATCAATGTGTACGCCAATGTTCTTCTCACAGATCGTCCATTCTAGGAGTATCCTCTGTCTATTTTCCTGCATACTATACTCAATATTGCTGTTGGACATGCCACGGTGCATCATACCAATTGGTCAGATTATTCAAGTCCATTTGAAGTTTGTTACGATCCTCAAGAGAGCTGACCGATGAGAAGAGCATTGTATCATCTGTAAACAGCTTGATCATAATGTCCACAACTTCTGACATATCATTGGTGTAGCAGGTGAATAGAGCTGGGGCCAAAACACTGCCTTGGAGTATGCCCCTGAGAACCGGCACCTTGTTAGAGCACGAACCATCCACAACTACTCTTTGTATGGGAATGACTAAATCCAGGCCGAAACATCACCATCCACTCTATAACGCTGTAGTTTACCAAGTCGTCATTGGTGTGGGACAGAATCAAAAGCTTTCGCAAAATCTAGATACACAACATCTACTGCACCCCCTTCATCAATGATTTTGGTACATGAATCAATACATTCTAGCAGTTGGGTGATACCTGGGTGGCCACTCAAAAAGCCATGCTGATAGTTATGTAATGAATCATGCGCCTGTTGAACTCCTCTCCAACAAAGTGCTCCATGAATTTCCAAATGACTGATGTAAAACTTACTGATCTGTAGTTCACAGCAGACGACTTGCAGCCCTTTTTGTAGATTGCAGTAATTTGCATGTCCGTCCAGTCATTTGATACAGTTCTTTCTGATTGTTATCTATTAAAGATTGTGGCCAGTGGTTTCATAATGAGGTGGCTGATTTCCGTGATAACTCTATGCAGCTCATCTAGGGCCCTGTGACTTAGCGACAGAGATTATCCAACTTCTTTTATACATCTGTTTCCTGAATTTGACAATTTTCTCGATTGTGCAGCTCTTCACTGCATTTGTTGTTTAGTTCTTCTGCCTTTCCCTTGTCTGTTATGGTTAATGACACATCAGCACGTTTCATGTTGCTGGATGTTGTCTTCAGTCTGTACTTGATGTGATTGTAAAACGCTTTAGGATTAGACTTTAAGTTCTTGGCAACTTCCCGTTCAAAGTCTCTCTTGGCTTCTTCACCTCCAATTTCAATTGATTTCGCTGTTTTACAGACTCTTTGTAGTCTTTTTCTTCACACGTCCTTCTGAATTGGTTGAAAGCTTGTCTCTTGGTCCGTAACTTCTCGTGAATACTGGCAGTTAACCAAGGGCTTTTCTTCATCTGACTTCATTAGATTCCACTACAGACCATGTCTGTTCAGTATTGAGGTTGACAAGCTCCCTTTCCCAGTTAACTTCTTGCAATTTGCCTGGTATTTTGTCGCATTAGCCTTTGTTGTAATTAAACCTGACTGCTTTCGATACACTGACGTTTCTGTAAACATTGAGAGTGAAGTACAAGACTGAATAGTGGCTCTTACCTAGCGATGACAAATGGTTTATCTCTGTAACCATTCTCATTTGTTAACACCGGGTCTATCGTGGATGACTGTTGGCATGCTTTGAAAAGTGTGGGTGTTCTGACATGCTGAAACAGGAAGGAATCTCTGCATGCATGGAGAAACAGTCTTGCTGGGTTGTTGATGCTAGGCGGTGATGCACAGTCTTTCCAGTTTATATTGGGATGATTGAATTCATGGAACAGTAGAATGTGATTATAGTAGAATGTGATTATGTGTAGATTCACAACATATGTATAGATTCATAGCCTTGACTATGTTGTTAATCCTGCTATCATTGTTACTGGTGTTATTTGTAGTATTTGGTGATCTATATTCCACATCCACTGTGATTGATTTCTATCCAGATAGACTCTTGTGCTGCTTTATGATCTAGGACTACTTCTAGGAAGCTTAGGTCTTTCTCAGTATAGATACCCACTCCCTGCTGATCATCATATCTAAATTGCTGAAGAAGTTGTAGCCATCTAAACTTTGTTCAGATAGGGATATTGGGACCTTTGTGTGCTTTGGCAACACTTCAGTAATACTGATGATGTCAGGGTTTTTGTCGGTAGCAAGTATCTGGAGTTTATTATGCTTGTTCATGATGGAATCAGCATTCAAAATGATACATGTAAGGCTAAATTGGCTAGCCGCATTTGCATCGTTATTTACATTGTTACTCTGCTCATGCTCTCCTGTTCTAATATTTGACTTCTGATGTCTGTTTCTTTCATGTCCTGTCTCATTACGATTAGGCTCATTTACAGGTGAATTTAACGTATTTACATCATTGTCAAGGGCTTCCTCTAGTTGGATGACTGGTGCTTGCTCGCTTTCCAATTTCAGGCATGTCTTCAAAAGTGTTACTGAAGCAATGCCATATCTTTCCGTGTTTGGGGATCCCTCGCCTCGCTTTCTTTAAAGAAAATGATCAGGGAATTAACTTATGCCCTTGAATGACAGCTTTATATAATAGTCAACCTATAGCCCCCAGTAAAACACAGAAATAAATCAGAATAATTAGAAAAAAGCAGCTAAATACCGTTTATGTCATGCTGGCGGGAACCAATTAGTGACACAGCGGGACTTATGCACTCTGATGTATGCCGAGTGAATAAGTAATACCCACTGCAGCCGGTCATGTAAGCTCAGTTATATTTGCGTTAAGCTGATTACGTCCTACAGGTAAAACACTGTCTAATTTTAAAACAATTTGACTGAAAGACCTTCAAAATATTCAGTAAGCATCATATTCCGACCTTGAAAACCAGCAGTGTGTTTTGGAATCATTTTGACCGAAACTTGTTGCTTCCACCAGAAAAGTGACTTTCAAATATAACGTTTTCAAAAGGATCAATAGTGAATTAGCTGTAGTGAGTTAATCGCTTTACATCGGCCGCCTATAGAGAATACTATTCATACCACTCACACAACTATATTCATATGTGCTTTCATTATATTCGGGTAGACCTATGCGGTATACCTGCACATGCAGTTGACACATGGTGGAGTGCGAAGCACCACGGAAGTCACTGGTTGGCTCCAAGTTAAGCGTTCCTAGATTTAGTAAATGTTTTTTCTCAAATAATTCTGATTCATTTCCATTTTTTACCGAAGGTAGTTTATTTATTACTGTACAAAATAACCAATAAACATCATTTGTTATTTCCATTTTCCCTTCCTTTAACATTGAAAAGTATGAGGTTTTGCTTTTGTCTTTTCATTTCCTCTAGCTCCCAGACACTATCTCTCAACAGGTTTCCTCTATCTTCTTTCATTACTTGGGTCTTGACATCCTGTGTACCTGGCTCTGAACCTGAGGAAGCGGTTTCTAGTGCTGCGATTCTGCACCCCTCATCAATCTGTGTCTGTAAGGTTGTGACATACACCCGCTAACATTTTTATGTGTGTTCAAATGTATGCACACTTTCTTTTTTGTAATTTACCCTGGTTCCCTGTCTCATTTCGAGTTGATTTTCCTCATTACACGTATGTATGTGTTATCTAGATATGCTCACTTCGTTCGTTTATAGATGAAAGCAAATTAGGCTTTGTGTAGCCTGTCATTCGGTCCTAGCTTGTCAAACCTATAGTTGCTTCTCCCCTAACGTATCAGATTTACAAAGGTGTGTAGGTGAGACGATGCTCGGTAGCGATTCCAAGTAGATAGCTCTCTGCTTTCCATGGGCGCATTTTTGTGGTAGTTTCCATGGCCGCATTTTTGTGGATGGGATGAAGTGACACTAGCATACACATGCGATCTCGGGTAGCAATGTACGGACGTTTACGGAATCATTTATGGCCTCCACAACTTAACAATGTAGCTGAGTCCTTGGCGTAGCATCATGTAACCATAAGTGTAGATGGCACACAGAAGCTGATGCGGGGAACATCCATCTGCACCACAGCACTTTCGAAAACAGACTTAATGTCTTAAATGCATTGCCAGGGAAATATGGAGTTTCGAGGAGACATAATTGAGCAGCAACAATCAAGCCACTCAAGAACAAACCAGACATTTACTTCAAAGAAAGAATATTAAAATTTGGCTGAGCAAGTCAAACTACATGTATTTAAATATGTTAACCCCAATAAAATAACAAGCCAATGGCTTAATAAATATCACTACTACTAAAAGCAGAGGCATCCTTCCATATATAAAAAATCCATATCAAACGGACTGGTAACCATCACTCAAAAGGTTGAAGAATCTATCATATGTGACCTACGATCTGAGCGTGAAACACTGTGATTGGGGGTGGTGATGTATAGGAGCCCAACTTCTACCAGTCAAAACAACATAGATCTCTCTAAAGTATTTCAAGAAGTGTGTACCACTAATATGCATACAATCATATTAGGTGACTTCAATATGCCGCACACCAATTGGTCATCATATACATTCACTAGTCATGGCACCAGTCTTAATCCTGAATTTACTGAAGAAGTACGGGACTCCTTCAGGCAACAAATAATAAACAAGCCAACTCTAGGGCTTGGATCCAACAAACCCTAAATTTTAGACCTATTATTCACTAATTACACTGACCTAGTAGATAATATCCACCATGCTGCACCTCTCGGTAAAAGTGACCATTCTGTAATTGAAACTTAGATGGAGACACCAATACCAAACCAAAAACTAGATTCTGCTACAACAGAGGTAACTATAAAACTATGGCAGCATCGATGAACATAAACTGGACAAAACAACTAGAAGGTTGTATTGACATTGGCCATATGTATGATATAATCTGTCGAAAATGTCTGGAAGCTGAGAAGATATACATCCCGGTGAGAAAAAAAAAGAAACAAATTTCCCCTCGATAGGACTACAAGATCTAAGATAAATTAAAAGAAGTGACTGAAGGCACTGAAAATATAAGACAAGAAACCAGGTCTGACAGGCTACGAGAAAGGCACTGAAACTATAAGAAAAGAATATATCCAAAAGTGCCAAGAATAACCCAAAAATGTTTTGGAATTATGTCCAATCCAAGACGAAAGCGAGGTCTGGAATCCCAGATTTACAAGTACCTGGCAACGCTGAGGAGTTAAAATTCACAAATGATGACAATGAGCAAGTAAATGTTTTAGCAGAATATTTCCAATCTGTGTATACAATAGAACTGGATGGTGAGCTCCATCAATCCCTAGTAGAAATTACCAGAATGAAATAACCTCTGTATGCATCACACCTGATATTGTAAACTGTCCAAAATTAAAACCTCTAAATCTCCAGGACCTGACAAAATCCACCTCAGATTATTATATGAGTTACGTCATGTTCTTACAACCCATTATCCACTCTCTTTAATGCATCATTAGATTTAGGCAAAATACCTGAATTTTGGACTAATGCTAATATCTCTGCTATCTTAAAAAACGGTGACAAGCGAAAGCCTGATAACTACCGCCCTATCAGTCTCACTTCAGTGGTGTGCAGAGTAATGGAATCAGTTGTTAAAGACACAATTATGAAACACCTAACCAACAACTGTATGCTATCAGATAACCAATTTTGCTTTATAAGCGGCCGGTCTACCGTGCTTCATCTATTGACAGTACTACAAAAATGGTTGGAGGCATTGGATAATGGAGGGATGGTCGATGCCATCTATTTCGACTTGATGAAGGCATTTGATGAAGTCCCCCATAAACGTCCATCTATTTCGACTTGATGAAGGCATTTGATGAAGTCCCCCATAAACGTCTACTTAAAAAACTAACCGCATATGGCATTGACGGAAAACTATTAAAGTGGATCCAATCATTCCTAAATGGGAGGAAGCAACAGGTCGTCATTAATGAAACATACGCCAAATTACTAAATGTGACCAGTGGCATACCACAAGGCTCATGCATTGGCCAACTTCTCTTTATATTGTATATACATGATTTGCCTGATGCAATTACGTGTGGGTAAGAAATATTCTTGTTTGCTGATGATACAAAACTATTAAAATCAATTCTTAAACAACCAGATTGTGATACGCTGCAGCAAGATATAGCACTCTGTGTGCCTTTGGACAGAAAACTCACTCCGAAAACTCCATCCCGACAAATGTAAAAGTATGAGAATTTCTTCAAGAAACAAAGTTCCGCATGTCTACACAATGGCTCATAACGACCATATTGTAGAGTATTCCTCCACCGAAAAAGACATCGGGGTCGTAATTGATGATTAATTTAATTTTAACTTATTTACATTCACAACTGAGCTCCCGATACAGAGTCTGACAATCAGAGTGAGCTCTTTTACATCCCACATGGCACAGACACCACACAAGACGGGACCGACGGCTTTACATCCCCAGCCAAAGTGTTGAGTTCCTCGGACATGTAATATCCGTGGCTGGAGTGGCAATGCAACCTACAAAAACACAAGCAGTGGCAGACTGGCAGACACCAACTTCCGTAGCACATACTCGAAATTTCCTCGGGCTCTGCCAGTTCTATCGCCGATACATCCGTCACTTCAGCGGGATTGCGTCTCCCCTGTTCCAGATCACTGAAAAGGATCGACCCTTCGAGTGGACAAGTGAGTGTGAGGTTACCTTCAGGGCGTTGAAGGACAACTGCAACTGTTCTTGCTCATTCTAATCCTAACCGCGATTTCATCTTAGACACTGATGCGTCTGTTTATACAATATGCACTGTTCTATCACAGGCCAAAGAAGATTGAACAGAGCAGGTACTGGTTTATGGTTCGCGTACTCTGAATAAGATGAAGAAACGTTATGCAACCACTAACTGAGAGTTATTAGCTGCGGTGTACTTTATTAAGTACTACAAACACTTTCTTTACGGATGCTCATTTACACTACGTACAGACCACGCCTCACTACGCTGGGTCAGAAACCTAAAAAATGCAGAGGCCCAGGTAGCGTGGTGGTAGGAATCGCTGCAGGCCTTTAGCTTCAATGTTGTTCATAAACCCAGCAAGCTGCATGGAAATGCCGATGCCTTAAGCAGAATCGGTCTTGAGGATGAACAAGAAGTGGCCACCACCGTGACACATACAACACAGCCAGCTCCCATATTCCTAGAACTGCAGTGCACAGACTGAAATGTGGAAAAGCTCACTCACGAACAAACAACATATGCGCAGACATGAGGAATATACACGTGAATCCAGGAGTGGGTACGCTCTCTGAAGGAATCTGTCAGTCCTTTATCCACGATGGCTAAGTGTTATCATCAGAGGTTTGGAAAGTGTCATATGTACAATGACATTCTCTACATGAATAACCGGATAATAATTCCTGAGCTTTTCAAGGTCATGAAAATGGAACAATTATATGACAATGCTGGTCATTTAGCCATGGAAATGACCATAGAGCGGATCAAACAGAGATTCCACTGGATCGGGATACGCGATAGTGTCAAAGCTTGGGTCGCCAAATGTGTCAGCTGTCAAAGACGCACTGTTGGCCAGCACCACACCGCACCATAACAAATTAAAATTGTTGGTGCACTGTGAGAGCGAGTGGCTATTGATGTGCTCGGTTCCTTGAATACGATGGATGAACGAAACAAATACATCCTCGTATTGCAAGATTATTTTATGAAGTGGGTAGAAGCATTTGCTTTACCGGACTGACCAAGAGGCATCCATAGTAGCGGAGGTTCTGTCCAGCAATGTGCTCTGCCGTTTTGGGATGCCCTATGAGTTACATACCGACCAAGGTAGTAATTTTGAGAGCCGGTTGATCTCCGATCTCTGGAAAATGTTTCACATAGTCAAAACCAGAACAACATATCATCCGCGTCGAGACGGGATGGTAGAGAGGTTATACCCCTGCTTGGGTAATGTTAGGCCGTGAATTAGCCATACCATTGGATCTGGCCATGCCCAGAAATGCAGGGGAGAAAAATTCATCCTCTCTCTATGTACAGCTCATGCGGCAACAGATATAACAGGCCCATGAGCTAGTGAGAAAAACACTCTCCACTGTACACTCGCGTCAGAAAACCTGGCAGGACCGGCGTGTACATGGAGATCCATATGAGGTCGGAAAAATGGTTTGGGTTCAAGATACGCGACGTTCTGCAAACGTGCTGAGTAAACTGAGTTACCAGTGGAAAGGCCCCCTATGTAGTAGTAGGTAAGAAGTCGGACGTGACCTACCAAAATCTGCGCCTCAGATGGCATGACCTCAGTCATCCACTTCAATCATCTTAAACCTTGTGCTAGCGATGACCTGGTGCCAGAGCTAGGACCGGGCGATACGCACAACACTGGTACCCAGACCAATGTATCTACGGAAACAGGTATTCCTGATGTTAGCGCAGAGCACTGTGGTGCCAGTTCAGCCCCTCTCCCACCAAGCCAGGAGTTGGGTGAACAAACGGCTAATGCTGAGGATGATGACGAGTCACATACTCGTCCTCTCCCTCCGCAGAGCGGGTCTACCAGGTCTGGGAAGTCGTATCGGAAAACTTTCTCGTTTGTACTGTCCAAGGGGAAGGATGGAAAAGTTGTTCCACCGACCTCTTCCCATTCCCACCCACTTCATGCTATTACCCCAATTATAGAGTTGCCACAAACAGATGATGAGGCTTGATGAGGCCTTGGCCTGTTACGGACAACAGGAAAACTGTACAGCTCGGGGCAACCCCCTTCCACGCCCCAAAACTGCTGGACCACCCACACCCAAGCCGCCTCTGCGACACCACCCCAATCCAACTGGCGTCCCTAATTTCCGCACCTAACTCGGATATCACACGTCCCATCCTTCTCACACTCTACTCGTCGTCTGTTGACTGCCCATCCTCAAATATGAGAGTTCGCTGTTTCAGGAGAGGTGGCCTCCCACACCTCGCCCCCCCCCCCCATGGCCGATGGTGGGCGTGGAGGCAGCCTGTTCGCAGACTCTCGGCTCGATTTTCCATGATACTTAAAAACTATGACTGAGTACCAACCGTCATGTAACAGGAGATGTTCATTCCCCCATCCAAGAGGCACCCCACTCCACAAACGCCTCACCACCTCAGTCCCCACCCCACGCCCTTGAACAACCAGGACACCACAACAGAAACACAGAAAGACAGGAACAGAAACACACACGCCCTTAGGGATGGATACGTCAATTTTAATTGCGTGAATACAATACATATGCATCCGGTTATAGGAGGTATAACGAAGACATCTACACCACACCACATTTGCAACGTGGTTATCATCAACAGATTAAACCAACACACACCTATCCTTTGCAACGGAAAAGGACTTTACACCCGCAAGACATGGATATGTTAAAACCGAACAATAAATTACAGTCAACTAAACTGCTATAATTTTGATTAAGAGCTAAACTGTTCTACTGCACTTATAAATCGTTAGCGAGCGGGCTAGCAAGGCAGCAGCAAAACATAAACAGTTTAATACATAGAAGAGAGTTTCAAAAATTGTCTTAGCTACAAATTCCGCTCAACAATCAACAAAAGCCGGAATAATATACAAAACACACACCGAGAGAGAGAGAGAGAGAGAGAGAGAGAGAGAGCGAGAGAGAGAGAGAGAGAGAGAGAGAGAGAGAGAGAGTGTTTGATAGAAACCACGTGCGGATAGGGACGCTGTTCTAAGGAACAGATATTTAGAAAGCCATACTTCAACTTTCCGCATCCAATATACATTAGTCAGTAACAGCAAATAGCAACAGACAGTCCTGGTTTCCGATCAATCACGTGCTTTCGAAATAAGAAACCACGTGATCAACACCACTGTTTTCCGGTAAATTGGATCAAAGACTATAAACATGCGAATCGCCATCCCACGTGGCTGCCACTCACGCAATGGAGGAGGCGAGAGGTGATGAGTCGGGGTCATGGACCGCTGACGTAATCATGTTCTCTCCACCCCATCGGGTGTTCCAGCCTGAAATCTGAACAGGCAAGTTTATAAGTATATAACTTAGAAGCCTCCTCACACTAATTAAAAGGTGAGCGTCCACAGGAATAAGTAGTTCCCGTTTTTAACGTTGATCGGAGACCTGATTTTCCATAAAATGGGGATGAAAGCGGTCCTCCTTCCTTTTTACATTTACCTTCACCTTCTACTTATGAAGGGAATATGTAATCGGACTCCAGGATAACGAAATTCACAAATCCTTCTATGGAGATGGCCGACTCAACCAGAAGTTTTCGGGCGTGGCAATCCGCCCTCCTGTGACGTCACCAAAAACTATAAAAGGAGGAGAGCGCACACAGAAATTCATCTTCCCTCCAAACTCGACACGAGGAAAGATCGGGCATTAGGCTGCTTTCATGTCGCAAACCAAATTCTGCTATATTATTATTATATTTATCTTTATTACTTTAATTGGCCATTAGGAAAGTTGAATAAAATGAAAAGTTAGGGAAAACTAGGTTAGGTGTTTGCGGTTCCGCAAATAACAAAAATGTGGAAGTGAAATTCACTTGGTGAAGATCTTGCCTTATCTGACAGCTCATCAGAATAACCGCAGATGAGCACGGTGAGGAGACGTCCATATGCTTCATTATTATACAATGGACAGCCACGTAAATGCGAATTTTCTCGAAACTCGGATTTGAAATTACATATCAACTGAGATCATCTACTTCAGCGTACATTTTGTTCAGACTGCAAGTACATATTTTCTTATCTTACTTATTTCACGCACGCTTTAACTTCCAAACATCGTGTGTTAGTGGTTAATCTTCAACCCAGAGAACAGGACGAGCCAATTGGCATTGTCGCTCTATGGTTAGAAACCCGACTACTTAGTGAAGTAATTCCAAATGGGAAGATGGCCAAAACCTAATGCTCTAAAAGACGCCAACCGCATTCCAAACAGAACCCGCATCTGCACCAGCAACCACCTCAGAAGTCACCGCCACCACAAGCATCACCACACCATTAGCATAAGTAACGACCACACCGGCAGCAGCCTCAGTTCCGACCACAGTAGCATCCACAATCATCAAACCAGCTTCAGTTGCGTTAAATGTGCCAATAACAATGCTTAGCTTTTCATTAACATTACCCGGCATTTCCGACAGTTCTGCATCGCCACCAGACTTAACTATTGATGAGGAAGTAGCCAAGGGGATCCGCACCATGACAACTACATCCACCACACCATCACCAGCACTGCAACTAGACGTCTCCACACCACACTCGTAAATCCTGCCATCCACAAGGCCACTACACTGGACAAAGTGTACTCTTGGAAACGCCACATCACGCACTAACCAGACAACCGAGCAGTGCCACATACATCCGCCAGCAAGCTTATTCAAGCCGCTAAGATCAGGAGACTCACTATCGCAATCTCCGCCACTTCATCACACATCATCTCAGCTTTCCGTAGAAGTCAATTCGCACCCACCACCACCACCACCACCACCACCACCACCACCACCACCACCACCACCACCACCACCACCACCACATGCATATGTAATTCATTGTCTCACCATTGTTGTGATGTATAATATAAATATATACACTTTATTCTTCTATAAAATATCTTAATTTAGGTACGTTGGAGCTTGGGCGTTCTCGAGGGAAATTTAATTATCCATCACCCAAGTGAACGCCCATGCGAGCTATTGTTTTAGCCAAATCAAGGTAGTAAAATTAATAAACGAGCACGCAACGCAACATAAAATAAGAAAAAAAGAAAAGGCCTGGGAAAATAAAATACCAGGCCAAAAACTAAGATCAAAGTATGCCTCCCTCCCAAACTCTTTCGCACGTCTATGTGCCTTCTCTGATAAACTATGTGTCTCTCGCGTCACTACTCCTCGAGAAGGTGATCCACGTTGCGGTATCGTTTGCCACACGTGCCAAACTAGGAGATGCGGGGCGTAGCACGGATCGACCGGTTGGGTACAAACCATCACAGCATGTCTGGGTGTGGAACACCCAGCCAGGTACGTTCCAAGTACGCCGCCTGTGTAGGACAGTACGCGTGATATAGAGCCATAAACGAGAGGTTCGTAGAATGACTAAGTCCATGAGATCGCCTAGCCTGCATGCATGGGCGTCAGAGATTGCTAGCCAACGTGTGTTGGCATTGTAGAGGAATAGCATCTTATTTTGTACAGAGTTGGTACACGTAAGTACTTTAATTTACACCTTCCTCATTATTCATGACAGGAATGAAGCGAGGATTCCAAATCTCTTTATTATTTTTAAATCGGTCCAGAAATAGCCGAGTTATAGGAGAGACTGGTGGTGGTTAGGTACCTGGTCTGAGAGGACGAGTCGTATAGTACTGTGAACTCACAGTAGATGCGCAACATCTGCTGCGGTGCCATTCGGTTTTGAGCATTAGTCGTCTCTAGGGTAATAGCCACCACATCCGCAACCACACGTTTTTGTAAGCTTGCAGGAGGATATCACCCAGGGGCAATACAGAAATTCAAGAAAGGTAACGCAAGCCACTAAAACTGCAGAGGGACCTTTCATGCAGATGGGCATGTTGGCCCCTATGTAAAGCTCGTCCAGTATGTGGGGTGAGTGATGTGTTCGATAGTATCTCGCCAGATCTGCCATACCATGTCAACCAGTGGTGTAATAAATCCGCACATGATGTGTTAGACTTTAAACATTTGACCACAGTTAGGGGGCATTGCCCGATGCATCGTGTGAGGTATTCGATGCATCTTGTCTTGTGATCCGACAGAATCTGCATTATTAACTTTTCATCTGTAGCCCTTCAAGAACTATAGGGCAGATTTCAATTTACGCACCAGTATGGAACTTTCAGCATACCGCTTAAATTATTAACTATTTATGTTGTCATGACTAGCTACTAGCCATCTGCTTCCGCAAACATTCTTCTTCACTCTTCCTGAGAATGAGCCACATCAGACAGTTCGCCTGCAGTTTTTCCTAGCAGCTAACCTCCGCATCATGCCATTTCGCATTATGCCATTTCGTGTTCAAAATATGTACGCTTCAACTATTGTGACTCTAGAACTGTTTCCGTACCGATGACTAATAGGTACACTGTTATTGACATATTATTATTGTATTACTTTTGTGTAACATATACTGATGACTAATAGGTACCTTCCTGTCGCTTGAGACCGTATTCTTATAGTTTATTATTATAATGTATATATTATTCTCATTTTTGTGCCCATAAGCACTGTCAAGGTCGTGTGACGTTCTACTTTACTGTTTTGTGATAAGTTATGGCAGTCGCCATCCTAGTTAAATGTGTTGTTTATTTTATATAAAAACATTGGAACCGTAGTTCGCTAGGCTACACAATCCAGCAACAAAAACCGGGCCACCTTGTTCCCCCCACAGCATCACTTTTTCACTGAGGTCGCTGATCATGTTCTCATTGTGCGAACATGACATGTGGTCGACTAAACCTGGACTATTTTAGCTCGATAGGATAGGTTTATAGTAGTAGGGACGATTACTCGGTAGGAGTTATTTTGTGTTAGTCTCATTTCTGGGAGTAGCGGATATGTAACACCGCACATCGGCTAGATTGTATAAATTGGTCACATACCTTAAGACCTCCATTATATGAGTAATTGTCTCTGTCTACGCTCCTCCAGCCTCCAGGCGTATTAATTGTTTGGACTACCCTCCATCACGTTATTTCAAGCTGACTTTGGAACTACTGGGGTTTTAGGAGCAGTTAGAAATAAAATGACGATGACCGCATACACCTCCCTATATATCTTCGGATACTAGTTAGTTAGAACCCCCCCCCCCCCCCGCAAAAGTAGGAAGGACTGCAAAAATGTTATAGTTACTGGCCTTCAGTGCATCTCTGGGCGAAATTACATAACCCTAACATCATGTAAATGTTAGTTCCCCGGGTGCGGATCTTATATGATCCATCCCCGACACACTGGTGATGGACAGGATTCAGCTCTCCATCTAAGTCTACAAGTGACTGGGTGCGGTCTTAGAACCCACCATGCCCTCACGGGAACGTCGCTAAAACTTGGATAGCTGCCTCTTTGTCCTCACCCTAAACTTATATGTGCTTTTCAACGCTTATGTACTGTGAATTGTCCTTGTGCTGTTATATGTGATCGTGATACAACAGTGATGGGATAGTTATATGATTCCGGAGCTTCACCTCATGGTATTTCCGCATGCTGTACTGAGGGGGGGGAGTGGTGTGGTGTGGGGTGGGGTGGGGTGGGGTGGGGTGGTTTGGGGGGTGGGGTGGGGTGGGGGTGGGGGTGTGGGGGTGGGGTGGGGGTGGGGGGGGGGGGTTCCATAGGGTGACCATGTGGTAACCGAACATTGTCGCCCATCAGACTTATCTGTTAAAGATAGATAGCGTACAATGCCAATTGCGGCTTAAATATAGATCTGGACCCAAAAACTAAATCTTAAGATAGGATTGACCGTACATAAGATGACAGTGTTGAATTCTGTGGAAATCATCCACCCCATCTTCACGTAAAGCAGCGTGCATCACATTAAACTTATAATTTCACTAAGTTGCCTCGTTTAGATAATTTGGTTTAAATAAGGGAGTGGCCCTTTTTGCCATCTCTCTTCCTCCGCTTCGGCGTTGAAGTTATTTTCCTGTGATGGAGGCCCTTGCAAGTCCCTTTCCTGCCGCATCAAATAATGTTTGTAGGGGTTAATATAGTTTATGTTAAACTTGCCAAGTCGCTGCGTTAGGCCCCTCCTTTGCGGGGATGCCTCATACTCTGTGAGGTCCCTCTGGCAAGGACCATGATGACGAGTCATCTACTTGACCCTATGTACTAGACTTCTTCGAGTAGCAGCAAACGAGTACCATTGTTTGACTGCTACAGTTATTAATTAATGTATTGGTTAATTATGTCCCCTCCCTAAATGGAGCTGTGGGACCGTCACACAGGTGATTCCAACAGCGAGGATGAGATCATGAGGTTCAACTTCCGCGGTGATGGTCGCACAGTCCCACTGGAATGTGAACATTCTACCGGCTCTAGAAGTCTGTCTTTGTATAATCCGGCAGCATGCAACACCGGATCCGCAACCCCAAGATCCGCACCTACACAGCAGCCTCGTCCCAATGTACCGGCGGACCAGCATGCACGCCCGGAGACCACACTATCTACATAATCGAGGAGTCGTCTATACATTGCAGTCAAACCTGCTCAGGAGACAAGCTGCTTTTGCGAGACAGAAATTGGCGGTTATTTAGGCCAGGTGTTCGAAAGATCACATGACTTGGTGAATCGCCGTCATCGTGTTGTTCCAAAGTCCATATGTTATGACAGTTAACTCGTATTAAGAAAACGACTACATAGCGTCACTCGTCGATCGTGTACCATAAGGTGGCCGCTTAGCTTAAGACAGGTATTGCTGGTTTAAGGTGTTACTGCTACCTGCCAATTATTTGATTTAATTAACCAACAATAGACCTTTCCCACATTAGCGTATATTGGGAAAATACCTTCCTGGAATGCAACACGCATACCACTTCCAGCTGGTATCCACGATAGCTGATGCGCAAACTGCATTCCATAGGAATCAGATACAGTGCACTTTAACCAGTGCATATGAAAAACTATGTTCCTAATATTATTGAAGTCATACATCATTAGAAAGCTAAGCCAATTTTCTATACATTTCTGTATAATTTTTATAGTTTTGTAAACTTTAGTACACTTGATTGCAATTTTAAAATATCCCCTAATGGCCACTTGGTTTGATGAATCTAAGTCGAATGGTGTATTTTAAATAGGCAACTATCTCAGTGAAAACTTTACAAAAATAAAAAAAATAATGCATTAACGTTTCGGCAATTGAATGCACTTTCCAATAATATATGTTTTAAATAATATAATGATTTTAGTTTATCATAGGAGCGGTTTAGATTGCGGTGTATTTTAGCGGAAAAGTAACTCAATGCGCGTCAGCGGCTTGATTGCGGCGGTACCAGCCAGTAGTTTTGCCTTGAGCGTTGATTTAGGGAAATCCATGCGTAATGACGTCACTGTGGGAAAGGTGTATTGTAGTCTTGAAGTTCAAAGACTGATACCATGGTAACAACCTATCCATTTTGACACAAGTTAGTAGGATTACCATTATTAGCCCATCTTGTGTCAACTTAACCATTTAATTTTGAAACTGGCCAAAGAAATCTCTTCAGTGGTGTTGAGGTATGCCCATTTGCAGGCTAAAAGCAGACTATATCTGAAAATTTACCACTGAAACCGAGCCAGTTATTCCAGTGATAAATTTTCAAAAATAGTCTTCTCTTGGCCTACAGATGGACACTAATTATGAAAAAAATTAGGATTTTCGTGACCTTATACTGTTCAAACAGCCTTCATTTTCAGGACAACTGAAAGACTTTTTGTGTCAATTCCATTGGAAAACTTTTATAAATTGTTTTCAATTGACCTACACATGGATTGCGTTCAATGAGCAATGGTTTCCTCTTTATTACTAGCGCCAACACTACTTGACCATTAAATGGTTAATTAATATATAAGTACTATTTTGAGCGCTTTGAGGCGCGGTTGACACAAGAGGGGTTAATATATTGCTTCAGTACTTCTGTACCTATTCACATAGATCAGAATTACTGAAGCTAAACGTACTACGAGCCTATGTGAAAGCTTTCCATTAGGTGTGGTCCAGCTTTATCCAACAACAGAAAATGGCATATTTCTGTACTTGGAGTTCTCTATGTCACTTGACACAAGTCCCCGCCCCTTACCATCATTCCGCAATAAAAAGGTTAAATGAGACTTGCAATTCAGTAGTAAAATGGTTAATTGTAATTAGTTATTCAGTAGTAACATGGGCAAAGATTGTAATTCAGCAGTAAATACCATTGGCCAATGGGGCAGCCAACCCTGATGTTATTTACTCAGCATATGACATTTACCAACGGGAGAATGGTCACGGTAAAAATGTTGATGAGGAAATGCAAAAATACTGACCTCATTAATATTACTGACCAATGTGAAAACTACCATTGATACATGGGACAGCCATCTCTGACACTATTGACCATTAAGTCAAGTGTCACAACACTAACATTTACCAAAGAGGCGATGCTGAGGTCACAGTAACAGATTTGGATGAGGAAATGCAAGAATAATAGCATGATTCACCAACGAGGAAAGTACCACTGATCAATGGGGCAGGCATCCCTGACACCAATTAATAAATGATTAACGTGCACTAACGGAACATTTCTGCCAAATCTTGTTTTAATCCATTAACAATTTTCGCTAATGGTACAACCCTCCCCACCCCGTCCCACGCAGCACCCCATGGGTGGTGTATGCCCCATACCCCTCGCATACATCCACAGGCCTCACCCTCTCTGGATTAAAATTTTAATATAGGTCCCCTAGAGTTACACAGATGTCTGACGTAGTAGTAGTAGTAGTAGTAGTAGTAGTAGTAGTAGTAGTAGTAGTAGTAGTAGTAGTAGTAGTAGTGGTAGTAGTAGTAGTAGTAGTAGTAGTAGTAGTAGTAGTAGTAGTAGTAGTAGTAGTAGCCTAAAAACGTACAACCTATCCAAAAAACCGGTGCCTCTCACTCCTCCCCACCCCGACAGACCAGTCTTATGAATAGATATCAGCAAATATCTCTGATGAGCCGTTCATTCAGTCCTTTAATCCGGTTTGTGCCATTAACCTGCGGCGTCAGACATCTGTGTAACTCTAGGAGAACTACATCAAAACTATAATTCTGGGAAAGGAAAAAAGAATGTGAAAACAGACTTTGAAATATATTTTAACATGAATATGGTAAAAGCAAGCTTAAACCATATCATTTAAAAGCACCTGCAGATGTATAACGGGTGAAAACCCCAGACAAAGCAAAATTTGGGTGAACAGCATTTTTTATTGCAATGTTCCTCGTTTAAATGCTATAAGCCTTTATAATCTAATAATTTATGGTATAAGCTTTGGACGATTTGATAATTTTTTGTTAAATATAGTAATGACTCTGTAATTGAAATCATCGGCAGTCCATGAATTCTATGATACAGAAAATATATGCAGAACTCTCTGCAACGAGTCGATTATATATACATATATATATATATATATATATATATATATATATATATATATATATATATATATATATATATATATATATATATATATATATATATATATATATGTATATATATACTGGTTACATAATGGCCCAATTTTGACTGTTAGGTTAATGCCACGGGGCACGTCTGAACGAGTCAAATTATTCAGAGTTTCCATGTTTCGGGAAATATAATGCGATACAATGTGTACCTGGAAGGTTCTCAGGATCTGTATTAATGATGAGGCACGAGGGTCTTCTGATATGCTTAGGTATACAGTCTTTAGCGAAAACACCTAGGAACATCCGTCCTAATCGCCAGTCTCCCAAGCAAATATATTTAAGATTGCTAGTAGTTAACGTTTGATGAGTGCACCCGTGCGTACGTACTGATGCTCGGGGCAGGGTTGTGGGTGTGCGTTGGGTGAGTAGGTGTATGTGGGTGTGTTGAGGGCACTAGTAGTCCGTGGTAACATTACGATAACTGTCAATACTTAATAAATTCTGTATAACATATTACGTTCATAGTATCGTGTAATGCTGTTTTAAATTTTAGTTGGAGACATTTGCTATAGCTGATCAATGCTTCGTAAGGTAGACATGATCGCCTGTAGCGAGGTCTGGAGTGTAGTCAAAGGCAAAAACGTGTAACCTGCCTTATATTCATCAATGTTAAGCCCTATGCATTTGTCATTGGATAATGTACTGGTTCCATTAAACAACGTCAAGAATGATTTTGTAAAATTATAACCAGCAGCCATGAAATTCGGTGTAACAGCCATTTGCCACTTGCTCGTTATTCATATAGCACAAAATGTGGTTAGCATCGCAGTGTTGAAAATTATACGGGTTCATATTGAAATCTCGGTTATAAGCTCTATTACTAACTATACCGAATATAACCCTACGCGGTAGGTTCCAGAGAAAATAGTGTCCCTATTTACGCTACTGCGGGAATGGTGAATGATTTGACGATAACTCTTTAAATAGGACATCGTGCGGGGGCCTTTGGTAATGTCAATGCGTGAGCGTTAATCACCTCTGGAATAGGTTTAACTTTACGTAAATTTAATGTAGCTTTATGCAGACGTAATTTGAGAAAACATAGAGCCAACCAGTTAACCAGTGCAACATCACTGTTCGCTGTTAAAGGAGTTTCTGCACCAGCGACAGCCTGTACAATGCTAGCCTTAATGTAAATGTAACTTTGAGATAAATCTATTTATTCGTCACCGCTTCCAGTGACGAAAAACTCCAGACTTCCCTCAGAGATAGACAAGCTCATAACGGGTTAATAGCTTTGCCAGCGAGCTTGATCCATCGTGGTCATTACAGGTTTCACAGTAAACAAATCTAATTCGCTTTTAGTACAGTGACAAGCCACCATCTTATTAGTTAACTAACTATATCAACTTGTTTAGGGTTTCTGATGCTTCTCCCTCCATGGTTATGCTTCGAGTGACTGCTGCGCTGGTTAGGGGATCATTGACCCCCTTAGTATATTTGCATCTAGGTTATGAATTACCTCCTGAGATATTATTATGCGCTAATGCTATGACTTTTGGTATGATCGCTCTACCAAGATTCAAAGCCCTATTTTTCACTAACGTTTTCAATTTCTTTACCCGCTAAAGAATCTTCAGCCACTCCCAAACCTGCTGACAGGGTACGCTTACCCAAACTTTTTCCTATGCTTTTAGCTAATGGCATGACTGCTCTGAACAGTGAACCTATAGTATTTCCTAATGCATGACTCTAGTGCCTATGAATACTGGTAAACGTCCACCAGCTTGATTAGCATTATAAGCTCTCACACATGGCTGAATCCCATTTACCCGTATACGTCATTTTTTCTTCGTTTACAGTCAGAATGTTTAGATGGGGGTAATAGCGATTACGCGCTAATTCTTTAGACCTTAAGTATAAAATGTAAACACAGTATGCTCGGTGATACGCAATCTTCAAATGGTATGTTCTCTCCAGTCCTATCACTTATAACCATGCCTATTATGATACTGTTCTATATTGAATGTTCAGAAATGTCCATTGACAAATATCTTCACCACCATGGCTACTAGACAATGACATAACCCTTAACAGCGGTGCTGTAGCATCCCCGACTACATTATGACTTACGATATCGCAATATACGTAAGGCATAGTTAATGTAATCGTAGTACTTTTACGCATTGATAGAACTCCATGCATGGGGTCTGGCCGCTAATGATATGCTTGGTATAGCCTAAGAATTTACCTATGTAGTCGTCAAATTCAATTGCGAACATTCGCTTAACGGTTAATGCTATGAGGTTGATTCAATCTGTGAAAAAGTTGAATCTAATGGCATTTTTATAGTGCATGTGGCTATTAATCTGCTTATTTATAAACTCTATTAGAATCTTAATGGTATAGAAGCCTTTGGGTATATCTACACATTGGATGTAGAGAGGTATTTCTAGATTTTTATGTCGAGGCGGTGAATTTATGTCAGGCTACAAAACCTCCCCAGCTACGTTTAGAGTGCTTTTCTTCTTCTGCGTCTGCTTAGGTTGAACTTTAGGTGGCAAGGGGTCATAAGAATATAGCAGGATCGTTGAAGGCGTTGCTAATGCTAACCAACTTCCAGGATACAATATGGGTGACAAACTGACTTCCCATTCCCCGGAGAATCTTAAAGGCATTTGAAGATGTGTTCTGAATTCTGAAATCTTATTATCAGGATAGTAATACACGCTACTGTTACTCAGCAGCGTAATATAAAAATGCTCCATGTTCCTAGTTATTCTTTCTAAAACGATGACAGCGCCAGCCTCTCAAAGTTGGGTGTTTTTTTAATACTCAGCACAGGTAATATATACCCCAAACACCCAGATGCTAACGCTATTCCAACCCATTTATCACCATTTTGAATGCTCAGATTTATTAATCACGTCGCTAGTATAATATAAATAATTATAACCTGAATGAGATATCTTATCTCGTCTCTGGACACTTTTCCACTACGAAATGACCAATGCTAATCATTATTATGAATTTCTGGATGGTTTAAAGACATTTCTACAACGGTCACGTGCAGCATAATGTGTGGCGTGGGTGGCGGGGTGGATTATGGGGTTTGGGGGGGCACCTGTAGCTCGGTAATGATTCTAAATACGTTTAAATTCTGAATAACTTATCCACCAATTAAACGAATTAGCATAACACTACCATTTGACGTAGGCGTCTCGCTTATTGTCTTTTGTGCGTCTTTTAATAATTTTTTCTACTAGATACAGTTGTCTGTTAGCTTCATTTTAATGAATTTTCTGCAACTCTTCGGAATACAATGTACCGATAATTGGATTTTGATTATAATCGTTTTGTTTATACACACCCGATCTGTGGGGGTAGTTTCGAGCTTATTTTGAATATCTTCTCGCTCCATGCTTATCTATGACCTTTGGTAAACAGATCTTTTAACTCTGACACACGCTCAAATCATTTTACTTTTCCGATGCTCTCGAATTCGCTTTCGCTTACATGTTACGCCAAGCTAACACTTCTCTGCTGCAGTCAACATCTACAGGTTTCATTTTTGTACTACCGTGTACAGTTCTATTGTACCAGAGTAGGGAGTGTATCAATATATCTATCAGTATTGTTGTAAGTCATATATCTCTATAACTTAGTCTTTGTGGTGCGTTGAACTCATTCAGCGATCACGGCCTTTGTGCGAGAGTTCTGAGATGTGTAGAAATGCATGCCTTTAGACGTTAATACAAGTCTAACAGTAGCATTCACAAATTCGCTCCCTTTGTCACTCTGAATCGATTCAGGTCTTCTGGACAGTATGTAGAAAAAAACCCCAATGCTTGAGCTACGGTTTTAGTGGTTTTATTTGTGAAATGGATTATCCACAAAAATTTTGATAGACAATCTATTACGAATAGTATATAACGTATAGCATTGTTATGTCTGGCTAAACTAGTAATGTCGCACAGATCCATTTGCTATAGCTGATCAATGCTGGTTACTTTAAATGGATCACTATTAACATTTATTCTCTTAGGCATATGCAAAGTGTACATAGGTTGCTCGACTAAACAGGTGTTTATTGAGGTTTTAGATATTGTTTCATTAATGGCCCAATATAGTTTTTCCAAACCACCGAAAGACGTGAGTGTTTGCTATCATAGTATACACGTTTCAATCTGTCAGCTACACTAATAGATCGCTTATTTCTTACTTCTTGCAAACTTTTTTCACCATAGTTTAACCAAGTTTTGGATAACTTAGCATCTTGAGATCTCAGATTTCTAGCAACAGAGCACTGCACTGTCGCGCTATGTCTGTTGATGAGCATAGAGTGTAAACCTTTAGTCTCGAGATCGTTTTTTCGTTTCTTCGCTCTAGATTTGATACGCTGAAGGCTCGGGGGTTGTTCAATGCTTTCATCTGTATTAAAAATCTTAGCCCAAGTCTTATGGCTGCCCATGACTTGTCTAGGTATATTGACATTGGCTAAGAGTTTACTGAAGCCTGTCAGTAATTTAACTTCCAAAAAACCCTTAGAATTTGTATAAGGATTCTGCGCCATGGTTGATGCGCTTAAATCTACTAGATTACTATTTGTATAGGCTGTGCCATCTATGGCGATGCGATTAGTTGTCTAAGGATAAGCCAGGTGCTCTATGATTTAAGATTTCGCTTAATCTCTCGCCTTTATTTCTTAAGCTAGGGCACAATGATTGAACTAGCTCTTTAATTCTAGCATTATCCAAATTTAAACCATAAAGCGCTGAGGTCTGGAGATTCCACGAATGCTGCAAATCATCTGATGACTTAAGAGCTGAACCGAATTGCTTATACTGATCTGTCTGCAGGATAAACCTTTGAAGCATTGGAGAATAAAAATTTGACTTTTCTCTAGCCGTCAAGTCACTACGATTTAAAATTTGTTCTATCTCTTGATCTAACTTCACAGCAGATCTAAGATTTTGATTGCCATTTAGAATATTAATCTTAGATGTCGTTTTTAACTATTTATGTCGGCTATCATATTATGAGGTACAATGCCATTTTCTGAATGCTTTCCATTTCGTTAGGTTTATCCGAATGATTTAGAAATAAGAGGTAATACGGCTGGCAGCAGAAGGTGTAAGAAAAGGTCGGCGATGGTAAGTGGAGCGACATTGGCTCCATCATCGCCAACGACAATGACTCCAACAATGGCTATGATGACTATGACATTGATGCAGGCTTCAGAGAAATCGAACCCTGAAGCCGCTTCAGCAATCTGGACGAGTAACGAGTCTGTGCGTAATCCAGAGCCTTCAAAGTTAAACGATGATGTAGAGCAGGATTCGGGTGAGGTATTGTGCAAAACTGATTTAAACGCTATAACATCTGTGGAAATCTTAGGAGATGTTTTTTATTTTCATTGTTTTGAAGATCAAAATATCTCTCAAGATCTTCACACCTGTTCTAATTCTGAAGACGATGATGTATTGCAACATAATATAGATATTTCAATGCATGGTCTAAGCGATACTGATGTTGGTTTAGGTGAACCACGGTTCACCATTATCAACTGGTAACCTCCCCCCATTACACCCCTGCCACCTCATCAACCCCTAAGTTCCAGACCGAACTCTAAACGCTTAAATGCTGTTGGAAAATTGTAGAGACCATTTGAGTCCCAGATCTCCAACAACGCTAATGTTATCACCCACCCCAGCAGCTACCGACCCCCATACCACCTTAGCCAACTAGAACACCCCCACCTTACCGCTACCAACACAGTCCAGTCAGCTACCAACCCCACCCTGCCTCTAGCAACTCTGTTAGCACAACCTATACACCCGTTAATAAAACTGGCAAAAATAATTACAAGAATTGCAAAAATAAATCGGGTCTAGCCTGCAGAGTTAATTTATTTGAAACTAATGATATGGATATGGAAGCTAATATGATCAGGGGAGGGGTTAACGCTGTAGAGGGTGGAAGTTATGTGGTTTAGCAGGGTGGCAGACATTCTGATGACGTTGTGACCACTACGCCTAGACCCCACATGACCGACATCGATGATATGTACGGTATAACTCTGACGCGCACCTTTCAGTCCAGGCGTTTTAATATTACAGAGAACTCATACTCTGTCAACTTTAATCCAGACGCCATTATAACCGAGAATTTGGTTGAAGTTTCGGAGCGCGTTCACTCTATATTTCAAAAGAAAATTAGAGCTTTTACACTAGCGTGAATGCATCTCCTCAAGATATGTCATGACCTCGATAGGAGGTCATGGTAAATCGCCCCGTTTTAAGCATCCGATCCACGTGGCCTTTACCCAAGCCCGAGATTTGACAGCTACAGAAATAACGAATGCAATTTCTGAAGTGAGTCAATCTCAAAGAGATGTACGTATGTCTCGTCGGGGACTTTTCTCTGGAGATTTTTTAGGGTGGAATAGTAATCTTGCCAAATTATATCTTGATGAGTTGGAGTTTGAAGCCACATTGAAAAAAAGCCGTATCACTGTAAAGAATTTAGATAATATGTGTATGGCCTGATATATAGCGATCGGGCTATGTTATCTAGTTTCATCAACATCGAAAGCCGAGCATATAAGCATTAGAAAGTTGGCTACAACTCTAGCTAGTGGTGCTTTAGGTGATAATCATCTTCAATGGACGAAAGCTCGAGAACTACATGCCCAGGCTCGGGTGTCTACTGACGTAGCTTGCAGGCCCGATGCTTGGAATTCATTCAAAGACATTTTGACACCGCGCGGTATTTCTCTAAGAGTGTATAGTAAAGCTGAGATTAAACACTGCGTATACAGGGGTGTGGATAATTGCATTCAAATTCTGTCCCTATATCTGTATAATGATCATTACGCATACATAACCAGCGTCAAGGCCTTGAAAGGTTGTAGTTATTATTGCGACGTACCCCGATCAACACACTAGCTTAAAATGCTGTCATTTATGTCTAGTGGCTCCACCCTGCAATTAGATCACTAATCGATATTGCAAAGCTTGTAGCAGATGGTTTAAGAGCGAGGGTTGCTACAACAATCATGTCAACTCGAATGTGTACTATACGTAACTCTTGCGGGGACTGTGGCAAACTTCTAAACGTTGCTTCTCACTCTAAACATCATTGCGGGCAGGGGAAATGTCATAGTTGCAAGACTGAAGTTGATTTACGTGAGCTCGTTTGTTATATGCAGAGTTATAATGAAGAACATATGAGCTTAGCCATGAAGTGTAAGGCAAGCGACCCTAAAACATAGATAAGGACTTATCATCCATTCCTCACCGTTTCATCTTTTATGATTTTGAAATGAATTAAGTGACGAAGCATCAGGAGGTTATTTATGATGTCGCTCAGATAGATTGCTCCATATGCATTAGAAATCGTCATGACGAGCATTGCGGGGAATGCGATGAACATTGAAGAGATGTTATCTTCGAAGGCGGTAATGCTCTAACAACTTTCATGCAATGGTTATTGCCTACGAAATCTGAGCGTAAGGGTATGCATAAGGCTACTGCTCCACGTTTTCGTGACTACATCGCTATAGCTCATAACAGGCGTTGGTTTGACTTGCATCTAGTGATGTAGTGGCTCTTTAGAAACACAGAGCTTAAACCAGCCGATGTAATAATGAATGGTAATAAAGTGGTGTATTTGAATATTGGTGACATTCATTTTAAGGACAGTCTAGCGTTTCTTCCACGTCAACTAGCCATAATATTCAATCTACCTAGTGAGAAAGCATTTTTCCATATCTCCTGGACAGTAACATATACTTTGATTACGTAGGAGCATACCCAGCGATTGATGCATACATCACAGACACTATGTCGGTGTCAGCGCGTAAAGAATTTGTCTCATGGTATGACATGGCTAAAGACGGTGTTTACAATTTTAGGGATGCCATGAAACTTTACTGCAGGTCTGATGTAGATATTCTACAGATGGCTTGTGGTAAGTTTCGTTAAATGTTCATCCGTGAAACTGGAATACCGCCTTTCATGTCATCTATGATGTTAACGTCATTATGTAATAACGTGTTTAGGGTTAACTAATTAAACGATCATAAGCTAGTATCTCCGCCTGCTATGGGGTACGTTAACATATGTAGCAAGAAATGTTACTCCATAGAAGCGTGTAAGTGGCTAGATTACCTGGCTCATTCTAAGAACATGTTCATTAAACCCACTCTAACTGGCGGCGAGCCCAAAGCATTTAACCAATCACTGGATGGTTACTGCCCCGACACGGATGAGTACTTTATGTAGTACGGCTGTTAGGTACACGTGTGTCCAATATTTCTGCCTAGTAAGCATATGATTACCAAGACATTTTTTGAGCCTGATTTACTTTTAGAAGAAGTGTGTCAGAAGACGCCTTCTAAATCTAGCAAGCTTAGATGTATGGATTTGAAGGTAGTCGAAATGTGGGGTTGTGATTTTAAGGCCCAGAGGCTTAATGACCCTAGCATTAACGCTTTTCTGAATGCTAGAACGTATCATGAACTGCTTATAATGTGCGATGCCCTGTACAGTGGCCATACTTTTGCATCACCAGGCCACAGTGGATGAGTATATAGCATATGTGGAGATCACTTCGCTATACCTTTACGTTTGTAAGACCCGCGAGTACCCTCTATGCGAACTGGAAGTAATCGTTAGAGATTTGAAACCGTTAGAGGAGTTAGGATCTTACTTTGGCCTGATAAAGTGTATCTGTTTGCCTCCTAAATACTTATTCTTTCCTGTCCTCCCGTACAGATGCAATGTACACTTGTTCTTTCCATTGTGTTGTAAATGCGTTCACGGTCTGCAGCGTATTGAATGTGCTCATAGTGATAGCGAGCGCGCTTTACACGGTGTATGGACGTCTGTGGAGTTGATGGAGGCGGTCCGTAGCGGGTACCGTATCTTAGTGTTTATCGAGATCGAGATATGGCACTACGAAGAGTGTATTGATACACTTTTCAAGGAATACATCGATAACTTTTTGAAAATTAAACAAGAGGCATCGGGGTATCCCGAGGATTCAGTCACCGATGCGCAGAATGGCGGATATGTTCTGGAATATTTTGAATATGAAGGGATTAAATTAGATAAATCTTTGATCATTCAAAATAAGGGCCTTAGAACCCTGGCAAAACAGGTGCTGAATTCTTTGTGGGATTATTTCTCCCTCAACCCCTACCCTTGGCATGAAGTCATCGATTCGTATAGCACCATGTTGAAGTTGCTGACGGATAGAACAATTTCTGTCAAAGATATCAGTGCATGCAATGACAGCACCCTCTTAATTTGCTATCGTGAGTTGAACCAATTCATGCCAGCAGATAATCGCACCAATGTTGCGATCGCTGCATTTGTCATGAGTCATGCCAGGGTTCATTTTGTAGATATCGGATTGTCTAGTGGGAGTCATGACCCGATGGACATCTTATATTTATAAGTAAGACCTTAGTAGAAATTAGTATCTTTTGAAAATACCAGGTGAGCTGAGAAGGGAAAACATAGTATTGGTAGTGTACCGAGTAGTAGTGTTTGCACTGAGTGACTGTTTGCACTGGGCGACTGGATGACGTCACCAGCAATGATGCAGATACGAAACTGGTATGGAAACTAGAATAGAGTTGAGACTGAAAATGTAATGAAGTAGGTGGAGGGTCGACGGTGCTGGCTTGATGATATCTATCGGTAAATGGATAAAATAGGAATGAAAGTGGTTGCCATGGGATCAGCAATCAATTGATAGTATTCAGCAGTAGGTACGAACAGTAGTTTACAAAATAGTAAGGTAGTAGGAATCGAGAGGAACCGATGAGAAGTGTTAAACCTAATGGACGTAGTAACAATGACCTGACTGACCCGAGTGTATATAGAAAGCACAATAACATCAGCTGATGATGAGCTCATCTAGATCCAGTGCTATTAACCTTCCTGAATAACAGGCATAGGCCTAAAAAGCAAGGAAGAGGACTTGAACAGACTAGGGTCAATGACATAACATCATGTTAGAAAAGGATGCGTATATACACCACGTGACGGAGAGCTATGACGAGCTAATTATCAGAAACAAGTAATTGTTGATAGAAGCTGATAGATCGCATCCAGTCAGAACCGGCGCGAACCGAATGGACCACGTTCAACGTGGTATCGTTTCCGGAAGTGGTTTGGGGCAAGGGAAACGTCATGATCAAGGGATGGCGGATGGGATTCTGAACGCGGGAACGGGAACTAGTAGAGTATAAAAGGAGGACTTAGAGTTTTGATAAGGGTCGGAAACTAGTAGTAGAAAAGCTCGATCGGTAAAGTTGGTATAGGTTAGGAGCGTGAGTTAGAATTATGATAGTTCGATAAGTAGTTACCTTTCATTTATGTAAAGTAATATTATTATTTTATGACAGTAGAAGTCATCTTATTCTTGTGTACAGTTAGCAGTAGAATTAAAGTCATCACCTTGATAACTTCAAGGCACTAGTTTGTTATCTTTACTCTGAACATTACGGAAGACCACCGTAACGTACCTTCAATCTCTGAAATACAGTCAGATCAGGCCCGGATATCGAATACAAATATCGTTCAATATAACTACTGACGAGGCGAGCTGATATCCATCTTTTGCGTTCTCGGTGAAGTTAGTTGTCGCAGCAACTAATCATACAAGCTTCACCCAAAACGGAAAAGACTTACGAATCGATTAGTGCAGATAATAACGTATAAATAAGATTGAATCTTGAAGATACACACGGCATCAAAAATCTTCAATTTGTTACAAAGTCATGTAGCCATAGGCTCGCGTTGCATTTATCACAATACAGATTCTATCGTGTATTCAAAAGCGTCATAAACCTCGCCTAATCCCCGTTTACCATGACAAATTTTATTTTATATTTCTAGACAAGTTTTTTCACGGTCATAAGTCACGGTCATACGTTTCCCCTACCCGACGAGGTTTCAAGGTTATTTCATGAACGAAGTTCCTTCCCATAGTGAAATAACAGAGTTTGTCAGTACTGTTCTGAAGAGTTACGCATACAGACAGCTAGGTGAACAGACAAGGGATATCAACAATGTCTGCAAAATTAAGGGCTTAACTTTAAATTACAGGACTAAGGGGTTATGTATTTGATACTCTGTTAGCCATGGTCAACGATCACAATCTAGAAACCTTCACTCCATATCCTAATACTATCATTGGGAATAAAGATCATAGACATTTGAGTAAGGATACTGAGAACAAATTTAGGATTTACTTAAAAAAACCGTATAATTTCTAACGCCTATCATACTAAACCATATGGCTTTCATGGTATCCCTAGGATCTAATGTTATGATAGCTGAGTGCGGTGGGGTGAGAAAGTTGATGGGTGCTTTCGTATCAGGCCTAGATCGGGGTGGGGGGGATGGGGTGTCAAGCATAACCTGGGGGTATGTGGGTTTTTGGGTGAGCGATTGGGAAAAACGTGCGGGTGGGTTGAGGAAATGGTTGGGGTTGGTTGAGCTGTCGCTTTTGTACTCTGTATAATATGTTAACCAGTAACGTAGACGATTACTAGCATACCCTTCATCGAGGGGGAGTAAGTCATCTTCTCCTTTATTATTATCGGTCGGTGTGTGCGTGCCTGCGTGCGTGCGTGCGTGCGTGCGAGCGAGCGTGCGCATGTGCGTACGTGCGTGCGTGAGTGCATTCGTGCACGCGTGCGTGCGTGCGTGAGTGAGGGCGTGAGTGCGTGTGTGCGTGTGTGCGTGTGTGCGTGCGTGCGTGCGTGCGTGCGTGTGTTTGCGTGCATGCATGCGTGCGAGCGTGTGTGCATGCGTGTGTGTGTGGCGGGTGATACATAGGCATAGGGGGCGGGGAAGGGTACGACTTGAGTAAATTATGGCATATATTCACACATTGAGCTGGTTTTAAAACATTATTTAACCTATTTATAATATACCCTACACACCCTCCCATGCTTTGAAAGTTAATATCTCCAACCCTACCTTTGGACAAATCCCAGGCCTATCTTGACACCCAACCTGTTAGGGGTTCAGTATCGCTTAGGTCGTTTTCAAATTTATTTAAATAATAAGTCTAAATCAGTTTAGCGTAATACCTCAGGCGCATCATTCTCTATGTCTATCGCTTAGCTTTACAGGTCACTGGATCCCGCTCGAAAACATTTGTAAATTTATATTTTAATTAAATTAAATTTGTTTTACATATAATTCGTTTTTATATTTTTCGCTTATTCGTATGTCTATTTTTATTATCTGTATATTTCATCGGTTGTATATTTCATCGGTTGTATATTTCATCGGTTGTATATTTCATCGGTTGTATATTTCATCGGTTGTATATTTCATCGGTTGTATATTTCATCGGTTGTATAGTTACTGAAACTTTATTGTGAAATGTGAAATGACTCATATTGATATAATTGATAAAAACCCTGAAAGAACCATCGCCTATAACCCGTCCAAACCCTGAGTCAACTTAGAGTGGAATTTTTTACTAATATTCCGTGCCGCTCAAGGCCCATTAAAAATGTATTGTCGTTGTTATTAATCTAGTACGATTGAAAATTGATTCGTTGAACTGTGTATGTTACACGCGGTCGGAGTTGATTTATAGCTCGACTAGTTAATTTTAATTTGTTGGAGCAATAACTAATCGACCCTTGTACATTGTCACGCCTAAAGAATGCCAGTTTCAGAAATTTAATGATCAATCCATTGGACGTCGTCTTCCACAATTGGCCTTACTCTATAGCGCGACCATTTAGAATTAATTTCCCATGATTGAATGAGTTCCCAGTCAAAAAAAGATGTATTCAGACATGTAACCTGTCAATCATTCTTACTTTCCCTCATTAAGCCTTGTCAATCATTACGCTAATTACCCGTAAGCTCACCTCATTGGATGCCAGGAGACACGTGATTTAACCAGGGGCGGGGCTTCGGGATTGAATGAGTTCCCAGGAAAAGACGATGCCAGACATGCACCCTGTCAATCATGCTTAGTTACCATCATTGACCCTTGTCAATCATTACACTAATTGCCCTTAAGCTCACCTCATTAGGTGACAGGAGGCACTTGATTTAATAAGGGGGATGGGCTTATCGTCACCCTCTACATCTAACAGCCAATCAGAATGGCGGAGATCTGGACGCTTTTTTCACACCTTTTCAAAGGGCGGTAGCTCAAAGGAAAAAGGTGATAATGATGCAAATAAAGTTGGTTGCTCTGACACAGCAACTACTTAAAAAGTTTGAAAAAGCGTCTAAATCGCGCGACCTCTACTCTCAACCTATTTCCTCAAAATTTGTATGCATGTTAGCGTTAGCGCCAGCATTTTCTCTCACTGTCAACTAGGTAGCGCTACGATCAGCATTTTATCTCTCTCTCTCTCTCCACCAGGTAGCACCACCGTGCAGTCCACAACTATCTTCCAGTAGCGTGAATGCAAACCGATATATCCTGTATATATTAACCTACATAGTACACGAAATAGTTAAACAGGGTTAGGCAATGGAAAAGATACCTAAGACCGTGTTCTCACTAGAGAGTTAATAGGGAATAACTCCATACCTCAGCTTAGCTTACTTGCGCTAAGCTGGTTAACACGGCTTTAGATTTCCAGACAGCTTGCAGCGTGGCAAAAGCTGAGCTGGCTTTGGTAATGAATCTTTCCAGTTTTAGCTATGCCCAGTCCCGCGAAATGTCCATTCCTCACAATCTCCTGGTAGGTTTGTGTCAATGCGCGTTAACTTCGACTATCCCCTACCCCTAAGCAACAGGGGGACACATTCCTAGCTATGTCACGCCCATTTATAGCTAAACTCAGCTCACTCTGTACGCGTGTTGTAATCGATGTATATACTTTGAAACCAGAATTCCCAAGATCTAAATTTTACGGTAACGAGACAGGGAGATGTTGGATGTTTTGAGCAACGTACAGCTCCCAGTCAAATTAATTTCAAAATTTTTTTTTTTATAAAATCTTTTTAGTAAATTTTAAATCCATTAAAAACATAGAATCCATACACTTAGCTGACCTTTCGGGTTTCATAACGGACTAAGAATACGTCATTATGATTGTGATGTCATCCCACATGGGACGTAATTGATTATGAAAGTATGTACTTGAGTGACAGATCGGATGCCTCAATTTGATTAAAATTTAAATGTTTATTAGAATATAAATTCATCAAAGGCATATAATTAGTACAATTTCGTGACGTACTTTCGATTGTTGTGACGTACTTTCGATTGTTGTGACGGAGCTACATCATTTTGATAATGACGTCAGCTAACCTGTGACTTATTTGATTATGAGTGGCAGATTGAGTCCCACCATTGATTTTTTATTTGGTTTTCTGCCATTACGGCTAATCGTCGTAGTACAGTCTGTAGTTTCCACGGCCGGATATTTGTGAATAGCAAGAAGACACTAGCGTAGATACTGTGTCGATGCGATGCGATAACTACTCCGATCAGATGCGGCACTAGTTTCCGCGTCCGCAATATTGCCGTTACCAATAAAGTGACACCCGAATAAACGGGAAAGGCAGAAAATTACAATACACACAGAATGTTAACAAATACAAAGAGCCAGATAGACCGTCCGCGTAACATCTTGGACATCCCTAGGCCACCCCAACCACACTCCCACCCACCCACCCACCCCATACTAGCCTATCTATAATAACCAACCTACCATCTAATCTATTCTATTCTTCTATCTACTAACAAATACATGTAGTAGCAGCTGATAAATATACAATGTCAAAATTATAATAGTCGTCAACGGAAATGCCGACAGAATAGATGGTTAGAGGGACCATAGGTCGAAAGGCCTGTATGTTTAGGTTAACACAAGTAGGCATAGCGTCTAAAAAATGTGATGAATCGACGATCTGTAATTTAAGTTAGAATAGGCCCGAATCACGTGCGTCGCGAATCATGGTGATCTCGCCACACAAAGCTTCCTTTCTTCACTTTATATGGAGCAGTCATCCCCGATCCCAGGGGCGGATCCAGGAATTTGAAAATTAGATGCTCGGAGAAGTCATCTCCTGCATTCTGAGTGATCAAAAATCTTATTTTTTGCACGGTCAACAAAAATAATATAGGCTTTTTAGTGAGGGTGGGTGGGTGGGAGGGGGCGTACCCCGGGTCCGGCCCCCCCCCCCCTTCGATCTTCCACTGGACCCATCACATTTTTTACTCTTGGATTTAGGGCGGTTGGTTGTCGAAAAAGAAAACCGCTTAAGCCGGCGCCCATCTACCGGTTTTTTGTTACTTGCCGATTTAAATTTTCCGGCAGCATTCTGGTCGGCCGGCACGTGACCGCTCACCTACCAATTCCCCGTGCACAAGTCATGTCATGACGACTTTACCAGAGAATTCGGCCGATTTTCTCTGTTCAGTGTTCCCATTTACCGGTATAGATTCGGCTGGCAAATCCTTGACTTTGCCAAGGAATGTTTATTTTATCCGGCCGATTTAGAAAAAATCGGGCCGGCAGGTCCGACTCATCTACCGCGCGGCAGTACAATCGGCAGATAAAATCGGTAGATGGACCATCGACTTTGGAATCAAAATTTGAACTACAAAAATTCAGCCCAATGAAGACATTAACACCGTTTTGAACCTGGCGTGAATGGGACTTGTTTAAAGCCGGCGGCCCATCTACCGATTTTATCTGGCGATTGTACTGCCGGCCGGCAGAACATCGTCGTGTCGTG
>CM067367.1:8183068-8366061 GCA_034401795.1 Chaetoderma sp. LZ-2023a
CGCATGACACGTGTGTTAAATAAGGGGGGATGGGCTTATTCGTCACCCTCTACATCTAACAGCCAATCAGAATGGCGGAGATCTGGACGCTTTTTTCACACCTTTTCAAAGGGCGGTAGAGCTCAAAGGAAAAAGGTGATAATGATGCAAATACAGTTGGTTGCTCTGACACAGCAACTACTTAAAAAGTTTGAAAAAAGCGTCTAAATCGCCCGACCTCTACTCTCAACCTATTTCCTCAAAATTGTTATGCATGTTAGCGTTAGCGTCAGCATTTTCTCTCACTGTCAACTAGGTAGCGCTACGATCAGCATTTTATCTCTCTCTCTCTCCTCCACCAGGTAGCACCACCGTGCAGTCCACAACTATCTTCCAGTAGCGTGAATGCAAACCGATATATCCTGTATATATTAACCTACATAGTACACGAAAAAGTTAAACAGGGTTAGGCAATGGAAAAGAGACCTAAGACCGTGTTCTCACTAGAGAGTTAATAGGGAATAACTCCATACCTCAGCTTAGCTTACTTGCGCTAAGCTGGTTAACACGGCTTTAGATTTCCAGACAGCTTGCAGCATGGCAAAAGCTGAGCTGGCTTTGGTAATGAATCTTTCCAGTTTTAGCTATGCCCAGTCCCGCGAAATGTCCATTCCTCACAATCTCCTGGTAGGTTTGTGTCAATGCGCGTTAACTTCGACTATCCCCTACCCCTAAGCAACAGGGGGACACATTCCTAGCTATGTCACGCCCATTTATAGCTAAACTCAGCTCACTCTGTACGCGTGTTGTAATCGATGTATATACTTTGAAACCAGAATTCCCAAGATCTAAATTTCACGGTAACGAGACAGGGAGATGTTGGATGTTTTGAGCAACGTACAGCTCCCAGTCAAATTAATTTCAAAATTTTTTTTTTTTATAAAATCTTTTTAGTAAATTTTAAATCCATTAAAAACATAGAATCCATACACTTAGCTGACCTTTCGGGTTTCATAACGGACTAAGAATACGTCATTATGATTGTGATGTCATCCCACATGGGACGTAATTGATTATGAAAGTATGTACTTGAGTGACAGATCGGATGCCTCAATTTGATTAAAAATTTAAATGTTTATTAGAATATAAATTCATCAAAGGCATATAATTAGTACAATTTCGTGACGTACTTTCGATTGTTGTGACGTACTTTCGATTGTTGTGACGGAGCTACATCATTTTGATAATGACGTCAGCTAACCTGTGACTTATTTGATTATGAGTGGCAGATTGAGTCCCACCATTGATTTTTTATTTGGTTTTCTGCCATTACGGCTAATCGTCGTAGTACAGTCTGTAGTTTCCACGGCCGGATATTTGTGAATAGCAAGAAGACACTAGCGTAGATACTGTGTCGATGCGATGCGATAACTACTCCGATCAGATGCGGCACTAGTTTCCGCGTCCGCAATATTGCCGTTACCAATAAAGTGACACCCGAATAAACGGGAAAGGCAGAAAATTACAATACACACAGAATGTTAACAAATACAAAGAGCCAGATAGACCGTCCGCGTAACATCTTGGACATCCCTAGGCCACCCCAACCCACACTCCCACCCACCCACCCACCCCATACTAGCCTATCTATAATAACCACCCTACCATCTAATCTATTCTATTCTTCTATCTACTAACAAATACATGTAGTAGCAGCTGATAAATATACAATGTCAAAATTATAATAGTCGTCAACGGAAATGCCGACAGAATAGATGGTTAGAGGGACCATAGGTCGAAAGGCCTGTATGTTTAGGTTAACACAAGTAGGCATAGCGTCTAAAAAATGTGATGAATCGACGATCCGGAATTTAAGTTAGAATAGGCCCGAATCACGTGCGTCGCGAATCATGGTGATCTCGCCACACAAAGCTTCCTTTCTTCACTTTATATGGAGCAGTCATCCCCGATCCCAGGGGCGGATCCAGGAATTTGAAAATTAGATGCTCGGAGAAGTCATCTCCTGCATTCTGAGTGATCAAAAATCTTATTTTTTGCACGGTCAACAAAAATAATATAGGCTTTTTAGTGAGGGTGGGTGGGTGGGAGGGGGCGTACCCTGGGTCCGCCGCCCCCCCCCCCCCCCCCTTCGATCTTCCACTGGACCCATCACATTTTTTACTCTTGGATTTAGGGCGGTTGGTTGTCGAAAAAGAAAAAACGCCTAAGCCGGCGCCCATCTACCGGTTTTTTGTTACTTGCCGATTTAAATTTTCCGGCAGCATTCTGGTCGGCCGGCACGTGACCGCTCACCTACCAATTCCCCGTGCACAAGTCATGTCATGACGACTTTACCAGAGAATTCGGCCGATTTTTCTCTGTTCAGTGTTCCCATTTACCGGTATAGATTCGGCTGGCAAATCCTTGACCTTTGCCAAGGAATGTTTATTTTATCCGGCCGATTTAGAAAAAATCGGGCCCGGCAGGTCCGACTCATCTACCGGCGCGGCAGTACAATCGGCAGATAAAATCGGTAGATGGACCATCGACTTTGGAATCAAAATTTGAACTACAAAAATTCAGCCCAATGAAGACATTAACACCGTTTTGAACCTGGCGTGAATGGGACTTGTTTTAAAGCCGGCGGCCCATCTACCGATTTTATCTGGCGATTGTACTGCCGGCCGGCAGAAAATCTCTTCTCTCTTCCTCCAACCTCGCTCTCCCCCCTCCCTCTCCCTCCTCGCCCCTCGCCCTCTCTCTTCTCTCTCTCTCCCTCTCTCCCTCCCTCCCCTCCTCCCTCCCTCTCTCTCTCTCTCTCTCTCTCTTCTCTCTCCTCCTCTCTCTCTCTCTCCTCTCTCTCTCTCTCTCTCTCTCTCTCTCTCTCTCTCTCTCCTCTCTCTCTCTCTCTCTCTTCTCTCTCTCTCTCTCCTCTCTCTCTCTCTCCTCATCTCCTCTCTCTCTCTCTCTCTCCTCTCTCCTCTCTCTCTCTCCTCTCCCTCTCTCTCTCCTCTCTCTCTCTCTCTCTCTCTCTCTCTCTCTCCGTGTAAAATAGAAGACCTAGCGTGGTCAGATATTCGAAGAAGCACAATTATTGAGTTGTGGCAGAACAGGTCTGTCCTGTATGCCATAAATAGTGATGATTACCACAAAAATGAGAAGAGGATTACATCCCTACAGGACATTGTTCTCGTTCGAATCGACGGTAGTTTACCATAGCCCCTTTCAAACCTACAGTCACAGAAAGCTGAACTCCAAGACAATGAGACAGGCAAGCTGTTGAATACTTTAGAGACTAATTTGACTGGAAGCTGTTGCTGTCTATGGCAGCAACAGCCTTCAGTCAAACTATTTTCAAAATATTAAAAAATATGTAAAAACATACGATTCAACGTTCATAAATATTTTTTTCCCAGATACTGTTTATTACCCTCGGCCCATGATTGGAAGCGGGTAGTGCAATCGTGTGTGTGCGTGCGTCCGTCCGTCCAGTCATCTATCTGCCCGTCCGTCCACCCGTGCATCCATCCATTCACCTGCCTACCCGTATGTCTGTCTCTCTTGGCTGTAGCTCCGAAACTGCTGATCAGATTCTGGTCTGGTTTTAATACAAAACAAGCAGACGAGAGATGACAGGCCGGTTAAAGTGGGTCATGTGCACAGGGAATCGGTAGGTGAGCGGTCACGTTGCCTGGCCGACGATAATGCGCAGTTACTGGCTGATTTAACCTGTCAAAAAAATCGGTAGATGGACCGGCAGCTTTACAGGGACCCGAACTATACGCCATACCAAATCAATCAATCATCATCACAATACAGTTTACAGTTTCAGAAAATATCTAGATAAAACAATCAATAGTCACGTACAGACATAATAGGGAATATTTCATAGGGCTATCTAGAAAAAAGTCCCAAGATATTTTCCTTCAGGAATGGGGAGGCCAGTTAGAAACCAGCAATAAGACCCGTTTATATAAGCATATTTCAGAGGAATTTTCTTATAAATGTTATTTAAATAAAGTTAGAATTATCAAACATCAACATGCTCTAGATGTAGAATCCGTACCGGATCTCATAGACTTAATGGAGAAGCCGGTAGATGGCACAAGCCTATGCCGATACCATTCAATGAGAGAACATGCCATTTCTGTGATGCCATTGAAGATGAGTACCATTTCATAATTGTATGTCCCGTGTATTCTGAATTACGCAAAACGTTTATCAAAAAGTATTACTGGAAGTAGCCAAGTGTTTACAAGCTAACGCCACTTCTAAATTCAACAAACGGTATAGTTTTAAGAAAACTTGCTGCTTTTATACATGCGACTTTCTCAAAGCGTAATGAACTCACAGAATAAGCGTTTTCTCCAGTGTCAAGGAGAGACTATGTAGGGGATTTTGTTTGGATTTGGCAAACCTAAGGGAGGGGTCCATTTAAGCTATGCTCATCCATTTTAGCTAAGCGTTTTACATTTTGTATGCGTGTTGAAATCGATCCACCGATGTGAAACGGGAATTTCTAGAATCAATATATGCCACGTTTACGCCAATCTAATCATGACGCCACCGAGCATGTGACGTAATTGATTATGATGTCAGATATTTTGAGTAATAGATGAGAACCCTCTATAGCAATACTTGTATGAATGCACTTGACGTTTAGATCAGTATTGGACGATATGTCCAAGCTTAGCTCTTAATAATACATTTTTTCCGTAAGGTGGTAAACATGATGTAAATACGACGTGTTGGAATCGATCTTAACTTGAATTCCTAGAATCTAATTTCACGGTAATTATACAGATGAGCTGTTTGAGCATTTTGGGAGTAAGTTGACTGAGCGCCGTTGCTGCGTAGGTAGTAACAGCGCCCGGTCAAGTTAATCTCAAAATGCTTAACATAATGTTTAGTAAATTGTAGATTCGCCAAAGCTATGCAATTCGTATATTAACGACAGAGCATTATGACGTCAAATACTTGGGCGACAGATCGGATCTCTCCATTATCCGCACAATCGTGCACAGTATATAGTTTCATTGTGTCATTGAAATACAAGGAAAGTACTGATTCTGTTAGGATAAATTTTCTACTTGTGCTTACATAATTTTAACACTTATTTAATTTAATTTAAGTTAATCTAAGGTATCCGCCAAGCATGTATGTTGTATAATGTACACTCAAGGGCCTCAGGCTTATTGTGAATAAATTATCTATTTATCTATCATAACGACTTTTGTGTCAACAGCGCCTCAAAGCGCTAGAAATACTACTTATACCAATTAAGTATTTTAATGGTCAACACCCTTTCAAGAAATTTTGATATTAGAAGACTATATTTTTTGGTAAATTTTTGACCGACTTGACCATTAAAGGGGTAATCGTAAAGAAAATTCAATCTTTGGTTTACCCAGTATCCATTTGCAGGTGAAGAGAAGTGTATTTTTGAAAGTTTATCACTGGAATGACTGGCTCGGTTACCAAGCCAGTTATTCCAGTGGTTAATTTTCAAAATACCATTCTCTTCACTTGCTAATAGACTTGCCTCAAGAACACTGCAGATATGGTTTGGTCAGTTTGACCATTAAAAGGTTAAGTTGACACATGAGGCCTTGGTTAATCTTAAATTAATCATAAACTATATAAGATCATATAGGCCTACCAGATGTTACCATATCGTTATACTGTGAAAAAACCCCAACAAACTAAATATGTTTAATCAACCTACTTGGATGTAGAAGCTACTAATGACATCAATAACGTCCAAGTAACCCATTTACCCTCGAATTTGTTCAAGAAAATTTCAATTTTCTCATAGAAAATGTTCATTTGCAGACCAAGAGAAGACGATTTTTGAAAGTTTACCACTGGAACGACTGGCTCGGTTATCGAGCCAGTCATTCCAGCGGTAAATTGTCAAAAATAGTCTTCTCTTGGTCTGCAAATGGACATTTCTCAAGACCACTGCAGAAGCCGTTTTGGGTTGATATGAGTGTTAAAGGGTTAAATCACTGGTACTCCTATCTAGTCCAACGCTCCACCTCACACCGCGTATGTACATCCAATACATATATACAATAACTGCCACCGTGAATCAAACCACGTCTAACGGAAGAAGTTTTAGCTAGGTCCCGCCCACCTTTGGCTAAGCCCCACTCATACCTCGCTGGTTGGGATCGATCGATCCTTGAACTGCATGACTATCAATTTACAGAAATCTATACAGGTAAGCAGATGCATATTTTGAAACTATGACAGCAACAGCGGCAATTCAAATTAATTTCTAAATATTCAACAATGTTTATTAAATAGTAAAGCCATACAATTCGTACAGAAACGCTTAGTCCATCATCAATCAAACGTTCGTGACGAACTTATCTACGTCATTCATGACATCATTGATTGTGGCGTCAGCGTACACGGTACGTAGATGATTATGACGTCATATGGATAAATTGAAACGTCAATTGAGCCTAAATATTTCATTGGTGGAAAGGTCAGGATTAAGTCACGAATTGAAACACCAAAAATAAAATATGAATATATCTATGACTCTATACATATGTATACACCTGTGCAAAAGTTAAGCACCACCCTATTTTTACGCACATGCGAGGGTATATTCATGTGCTATGAAGAAAGCAATAGCATAAACATTTATGTACCCATCCATCTTAGTGCAAGAGGTAATAATGCAACTAGAGGAATGCTGATTATGATGGTGGGGAAACACTGTATGTTTTTGTTTGAACTTGAAAACGAGGCCTGAATATGGTTACGTTGACACAACTGACAACTATTGCCATACAGTTGACACACGTGGCTAGATTGTCATTAATGGTGTCTGAAAACGAAGTTTAACATCTGTGCACGAGTTTGAGACTGTCATTATTAATACCGGGTATATCCACCTTGTGCCTGGATGACGGCCTGGACACGACGTCTCATGCTGGTCACCAACCGACTGATACGCCATTGTGGTATTCGTTGCCATTCAAGATGGAGTGCGTCTGTTAATTCCTGTAGGTTCTGCACAGGAGGATCCCTCCTTCTCACCATGTTTCCCAGAATGTCCCAGATATGCTCAATAGGGTTCATGTCAGGGCTCCTTGCTGGCCATGGTAGGGTTTCGATGGCATTCTGGCGGAGGTATTCATGCACAGCTCTAGCACGATGTGGTCGGGCGTTGTCATCCATGAATATAGGGTGGGTTCCAGGTGCATGATTTACAAAATGAGGAACCACAACTCTATCCAGTATGGAATCTTGATATCTTTGTCCATTTAGTGTTCCAGGTACAGTCAACAGATCCAGCTTATAATCAAATGAGATGCACCCCCATATCATAACGGAACCTCCACCAAATGGAACTTCTTCCATGATGTTACGTTGGTCGTACGCCGTGCGTCTGGACCTCCATACACGAGTTCGACCATCTGTGGCATGAAGCAGGAACCGACTTTCATCGGACCAGTGTACCCGTCTCCAGGATCTCATGTTCCAGTGTCTTCTTTCGTTGCACCACCTCAGACGCTCCTCTTTGTGGTGTGCAGTGAGGAGAGGACGTCTGACAGGTCTCCTAGCTTTCATGCCAGCAGCATACAGTCTCCTTTTGACGGTAGACATTGACACTCTATTGCGCGTTTCCCATTGCTGGCTGAGCACTCTGCTGTTGGTGAATGGAGATCTCCTAACAAGGCGTACTAGGGCTCGATCATCACGGGCAGTAGTCTTCTTCGGTCTTCCAGATCTAGGCCTGTCGTTCACCTCGTTAGTTTGCCCATGTTTTGCAATCAAACGACTGATTACAGTATGGTTAATGTTCAGCTGTCTGCCAATCTCTCTGCACGACATACCAGTGGTATGCATGCCTATGATTTGCCATTTCACACGATCACTTAACCTTCGTCTTGCCATTGCGGTTCACAATCAAGAGCTAATTCTCTCTGTACAAATAAACCACGGTCATGATCACAACATTCCTAATCTTGTCGCCTAAATCTGTATGTAATGTTCTACACCTCAAACTGGACTTTTACATAACTGAACACGTGTGCTGTTTCCCGCCACGCACGGACATCAAGCGGCGTGAAGGCATGCATGCATGTGCATTTCGTACTTGGAATTATGTCAGCTAACGCGGGGACAAAAAGTATGGCAGCCTAGTTGTACCATCATGTTTCTACGTTCTATTGTTTTTGCTGGTGCTTAACTTTTGCACAGGTGTATATATATGCATGGGAGATGGTCAATATGTGGATGCTCAATTAAGATGTTTAAATAGAAGTTGCTCGTGGAGATGTATTATTCTGAGTTTTCGATTAATTAACCAAATCAATTGATCTTCATTTCCTAGATTTTTTAAGTGCTTGTTTATTTCAATAGTACTGAAAGGTTCTTCCTATCAACATTGTATGTGTCACGTTCTATAAGAAAATAAATTTCATCCTAATTTGAACCACTATCACAAAACCGATCTTCTTTGATTATCTAAACTACCAAATGTCTACTTTGAGCCTGTGTGCAGATATTCGTAACTTCGTAACTTCGTAACTTCGTAACCTTTCTATAGTAATTTTTATTTACAGTTGCTAGGTAATTTTCTAATCCCAAACTAGTTTTCACTGCTGTGAATGTGCTCAGTTTACCATCAGAAAGTTTGTCCTTTAAAGCACACCAGTTTTCAAGATAAGCTTCTGTGCAAATGGATTTCACAGATTGGTTGACCTTTGAAAAGTTACATGATAATATATTTAATGGCGATTTTCATGTATCACATGACTGCTTTATACTGATGTACCAGCATGGATTTTTTGACGTACTATGGAGGGGTTTTGAAGATTGAAGTGCATTGTGCAGTAATGAGTCTACAGAAGCATGTTCTAATCTATGCCAATAGAGTAAGATTGATTTTACCACATCAAAGTGAAGTGGGAACCAACCTAGTTCTGAGAGAGTGGCATAATTAGCGCTCTTTTTATGCACGCCCAGAACAACTCTGACAAATTTGTGTTGAATTCCTCCTGCCTCTAATCTTTCAAAGCGTTTGTCTAAAGTGAATCCGTTTATAAACATGGGCTATAAGAATAAAAAAGAACTCCCCATATTAGACGTCCGTATAACAGAGAATATGTTTTATCATGTGGTTAAATAAGTGTAAACCATTTTTGATCATTAGTTGCAGCGAACGTATGTCTTTGCAAAGTTTAAAATGTGTTTTCAGATCCATTTTGTAACGGGCCTTTCTTGTTTGTGCGTATGTATGCGAAGCAGAACACTGAATCATTAAGTACTTGTAATTTAGTGTGTATTCAACAGGCCGTCCTTGAAAACTAAAGATGCTATCAGCATACATAAAAACAGGGTAGCTCAATGTTGCTTAGAGTAACTGGATCCTTTGTTTGAAGCCTGTATATGAGGAGAACATTTATAAATATTTGAACTGATTAGGACGAGGGTGATTACTATATGCTACCCCCACGTTTTATCTCAAAGAATTCTGTGATTTGAACTCAGAACACCAATCGTGAATATTGTAAGCCACTCATACGTGCACACTCGCACAATGATGCTGCGGACTACACCACAGCTATGCTAAGATTCTGACAACCACAGGCATATAGAGACAGCATTAAAGAGCTACTTTGGTGACATAATTATGACGGAAATTCACGTGTGAATACGTCTGGATGGAAATGCATATATATGGAAGTCCATACTACTATATCAGTGGCATTCTGAGTTAATCAGCGGTGAATCCACATGACAAATGTCTGATTTATTTCTATTATTTGTGAAATTCTATCATTTGCATTGTTCGTGTTAATAAGTAAGCAGACATATGAGACACAATGACCAAAAGGATTATGACTCAGCAACCCTGATAATCCATGGTACTGGGCCAGCACCGGATCAATACTGGGCCAATATTGCCCAGTATTGGACCACTGTCGGTCCAATAACCAGCGTTATCATGGCTCGTACAGTGAAGTCACATTATCTGTTGATGTTATTTAAGTGGTTTAGATTGTTTTATGATTCGATATTTTTTGCTCACACGATGGAACTATCAGAAAACAGATTTTAATAATACTGTGCAGCCCCATTGTGGATGCCACACAGCTTATCAAGAAAATGGCTTCTAGACGTTGTTTTCGAGAATCCATTACCAGCTATGCCCCACCCATTTCTACTTAAGATGGCCCCCACTTTAACGCGTGTTGGAATTGATTTGAAACTTAAATCATGATTCCCAAGAATCTAAATTTCTAAATAACTATACAGATAAGTCGTATTTTGAAAATAATTGACTGGGTCTATCCCATTAGGGTTAGTGTCAAAATCTTCGAGAGAATGTTTATCAAAGACGCACACATGTAGGAGATGCAAACTCCAAACAAATCACGCGCATAATAAACTGTGAATTTATGCAACACCTCCAGATCGACGCTGTTGGGCACGGTATTATCGCGCTGCCCCCACCCCCCACCCCACCCCTCCCAAGAAGCCGCCTGGATCAACAGCAAACGCGAAGCCCATAGTGCTCCACATCAGTATCTGGAACTGTCCCAACCCAGAATGATTGACAGTTTAGCTGGAGCCTACCAGAAGGGCTTTAACCTCTTGTATCAACAGCGCCTCAAAGCGCTCAATATACATAGCACTTACATAGCCCTATTAATTAACCATTCAAAGGTCAAGATTTGTAAAAAGAAGAAAGTGATGCTCATTGAATGCAATCCATTTGCAGGCCAAGAGAATACAATTTTTAAAGGATTTCCAATGGAATCTAGAGAAAGGTATTTCAGTTGTCCTGTAAATGAAGGCTGTTTAGACATTATATGGTCAAGAAAATTAAAATTTGTGCATAATCAGTATCCATTTGCAGGCCAAGAGAAGACTATTTTTGAAAATTTATCACTGGAATCACTGGCTCGGTACCCATTTTGTGGAAGTCCCATTGTTTGGACATGACTACCGACACAAGCATGCGTTGAGCCCATACAATGTCTGCGCAGCTGCGTCCACGTTTGAAGCCACTTTAACATGATCCAGTGAAGCGATCAATCTTGTCTCAGATGCAGCATAGAGTAACATTGGATAGTATTTTCCGTATGCTGTTAAGGAGCACAATGGGCCGTAGGTTGGCTGGGGGCCCAGATGGCTTCTTGGGCTTTGGTAGTGCGATAAAGGTGACTAGGCCGACAGCGTCGATGGGAAGGTGGTGCATAAAAGCTGAATTTATTAGGTGTGTGATCGGTTTTGAGATAATGTCACTTGCATATTTGAATAGTTCATTGCTCATGTATGTATGTATGTATGTATGTATGTATTTTTATTTTATTGACGCACTGGCAACGTGCGGCTTCAATTTCCAAGTGCTAACTTAGCCGACAGTGATGCACCCATTAGTTTAATTTGTTGATCACCATCTCCCGGTTGGGGGATCGAACCGCCATACTGCAACTCCGCATAGCATCAGCAACCAGACATCTTTCCACTGGACCACCGCATCAAGACTAAAAGTCAAGGATTGGCCGACCAGCTTTCACATGTCTGATATACTGACACACTGACGATTCATATGGGACTATCTGTGGATGCACCCGCCACAATTCAATCCTAGGCTTTTACGCCTATTGTACTCTGACTCCAGCACGGCTCTGGCAGTATATGTATTTTTATTTTATTGACGCACTGGCAACGTGCGGCTTCAATTTCCAAGTGCTAACTTAGCCGACAGTGATGCACCCATTAGTTTAATTTGTTGATCACCATCTCCCGGTTGGGGGATCGAACCGCCATACTGCAACTCCGCATAGCATCAGCAACCAGACATCTTTCCACTGGACCACCGCACCAAGACTAAAAGTCAAGGATTGGCCGACCAGCTTTCACATGTCTGATATACTGACACACTGACGATTCATATGGGACTATCTGTGGATGCACCCGCCACAATTCAATCCTAGGCTTTTACGCCTATTGTACTCTGACTCCAGCACGGCTCTGGCAGTATACGTATTTTTATTTTATTGACGCACTGGCAACGTGCGGCTTCAATTTCCAAGTGCTAACTTAGCCGACAGTGATGCACCCATTAGTTTAATTTGTTGATCACCATCTCCCGGTTGGGGGATCGAACCGCCATACTGCAACTCCGCATAGCATCAGCAACCAGACATCTTTCCACTGGACCACCGCACCAAGACTAAAAGTCAAGGATTGGCCGACCAGCTTTCACATGTCTGATATACTGACACACTGACGATTCATATGGGACTATCTGTGGATGCACCCGCCACAATTCAATCCTAGGCTTTTACGCCTATTGTACTCTGACTCCAGCACGGCTCTGGCAGTATATGTATTTTTAGTTTATATACGCACTGGCAACGTGCGGCTTCAATTTCCAAGTGCTAACTTAGCCGACAGTGATGCACCCATTAGTTTAATTTGTTGATCACCATCTCCCGGTTGGGGGATCGAACCGCCATACTGCAACTCCGCATAGCATCAGCAACCAGACATCTTTCCACTGGACCACCGCACCAAGACTAAAAGTCAAGGATTGGCCGACCAGGTTTCACATGTCTGATATACTGACACACTGACGATTCATATGGGACTATCTGTGGATGCACCCGCCACAATTCAATCCTAGGCTTTTACGCCTATTGTACTCTGACTCCAGCACGGCTCTGGCAGTATATGTATTTTTATTTTATTGACGCACTGGCAACGTGCGGCTTCAATTTCCAAGTGCTAACTTAGCCGACAGTGATGCACCCATTAGTTTAATTTGTTGATCACCATCTCCCGGTTGGGGGATTGAACCGCCATACTGCAACTCCGCATAGCATCAGCAACCAGACATCTTTCCACTGGACCACCGCACCAGGACTAAAAGTCAAGGATTGGCCGACCAGCTTTCACATGTCTGATATACTGACACACTGACGATTCATATGGGACTATCTGTGGATGCACCCTCCACAATTCAATCCGAGGCTTTTACGCCTATTGTACTCTGACACCAGCACGGCTCTGGCAGTATATGTATTTTTATTTTATTGACGCACTGGCAACGTGCAGCTTCAATTTCCAAGTGCTAGCATAGCCGACAGTGATGCACCCATTAGTTTAATTTGTTGATCACCATCTCCCGGTTGGGGGATCGAACCGCCATACTGCAACTCCGCATAGCATCAGCAACCAGACATCTTTCCACTGGACCACCGCACCAAGACTAAAAGTCAAGGATTGGCCGACCAGCTTTCACATGTCTGATATACTGACACACTGACGATTCATATGGGACTATCTGTGGATGCACCCGCCACAATTCAATCCTAGGCTTTTACGCCTATTGTACTCTGACTCCAGCACGGCTCTGGCAGTATACGTATTTTTATTTTATTGACGCACTGGCAACGTGCGGCTTCAATTTCCAAGTGCTAACTTAGCCGACAGTGATGCACCCATTAGTTTAATTTGTTGATCACCATCTCCCGGTTGGGGGATCGAACCGCCATACTGCATGTATGTATTTTTATTTTATTGACGCACTGGCAACGTGCGGCTTCAATTTCCATGTGCTAACTTAGCCGACAGTGATGCACCCGTTAGTTTAATTTGTTGATCACCATCTCCCGGTCGGGGGATCGAACCGCCATTCTGCAACTCCGCATAGCATCAGCAACCAGGCATCTTTCCACTGGATCACCGCACCAAGACTAGTAAATCAAGGATTGGCCGACAAGCTTTCACATGTCTGATATACTGACACACTGACGATTCGTATGGGACTATCTGTGGATGCATCTGTCACAATCAATCCTAGGCTTTTACGCCTATTGTACTCTGACTCCAGCACGGCTCTGGCAGTATATGTATTTTTATTTTATTGACGCTCTGGCAACGTGCGGCTTCAATTTCCATGTGCTAACTTAGCCGACAGTGATGCACCCGTTAGTTTAATTTGTTGATCACCATCTCCCGGTCTGGGGATCGAACCACCATTCTGCAATTCCGCATAGCATCAGCAACCAGGCATCTTTCCACTGGACCACCGCACCAAGACTAGTACGTCAAGGATTGGCCGACCAGCTTTCACATGTCTGATATACTGACACACTGACGATTCGTATGGGACTATCTGTGGATGCATCTGTCACAATCAATCCTAGGCTTTTACGCCTATTGTACTCTGACTCCAGCACGGCTCTGGCAGTATATGTATTTTTATTTTATTGACACACTGGCAACGTGCGGCTTCAATTTCCATGTGCTAACTTAGCCGACTGTGATGCACCCGTTAGTTTAATTTGTTGATCACCATCTCCCGGTCGGGGGATCGAACCGCCATTCTGCAACTCCGCATAGCATCAGCAACCAGGCATCTTTCCACTGGACCACCGCACCAAGACTAGTAAGTCAAGGATTGGCCGACCAGCTTTCACATGTCTGATATACTGACACACTGACGATTCGTATGGGACTATCTGTGGATGCATCTGTCACAATCAATCCTAGGCTTTTACGCCTATTGTACTCTGACTCCAGCACGGCTCTGGCAGTATATGTATTTTTATTTTATTGACGCACTGGCAACGTGCGGCTTCAATTTCCAAGTGCTAACTTAGCCGACAGTGATGCACCCATTAGTTTAATTTGTTGATCACCATCTCCCGGTTGGGGGATCGAACCGCCATACTGCAACTCCGCATAGCATCAGCAACCAGACATCTTTCCACTGGACCACCGCACCAAGACTAAAAGTCAAGGATTGGCCGACCAGGTTTCACATGTCTGATATACTGACACACTGACGATTCATATGGGACTATCTGTGGATGCACCCGCCACAATTCAATCCTAGGCTTTTACGCCTATTGTACTCTGACTCCAGCACGGCTCTGGCAGTATATGTATTTTTATTTTATTGACGCACTGGCAACGTGCAGCTTCAATTTCCAAGTGCTAGCTTAGCCGACAGTGATGCACCCATTAGTTTAATTTGTTGATCACCATCTCCCGGTTGGGGGATCGAACCGCCATACTGCAACTCCGCATAGCATCAGCAACCAGACATCTTTCCACTGGACCACCGCACCAAGACTAAAAGTCAAGGATTGGCCGACCAGCTTTCACATGTCTGATATACTGACACACTGGCGATTCACATGGGACTATCTGTGGATGCACCCGCCACAATTCAATCCTAGGCTTTTACGCCTATTGTACTCTGACTCCAGCACGGCTCTGGCAGTATACGTATTTTTATTTTATTGATGCACTGGCAACGTGCGGCTTCAATTTCCAAGTGCTAACTTAGCCGACAGTGATGTACCCATTAGTTTAATTTGTTGATCACCATCTCCCGGTTGGGGGATCGAACCGCCATACTGCATGTATGTATTTTTATTTTATTGACGCACTGGCAACGTGCGGCTTCAATTTCCATGTGCTACCTTAGCTGACAGTGATGCACCCGTTAGTTTAATTTGTTGATCACCATCTCCCGGTTGGGGGATCGAACCGCCATACTGCAACTCCGCATAGCATCAGCAACCAGACATCTTTCCACTGGACCACCGCACCAAGACTAAAAGTCAAGAATTGGCCGACCAGCTTTCACATGTCTGATATACTGACACACTGACGATCCACATGGGACTATCTGTGGATGCACCCGCCACAATTCAATCCTAGGCTTTTACGCCTATTGTACTCTGACTCCAGCACGGCTCTGGCAGTATACGTATTTTTATTTTATTGACGCACTGGCAACGTGCGGCTTCAATTTCCAAGTGCTAACTTAGCCGACAGTGATGCACCCATTAGTTTAATTTGTTGATCACCATCTCCCGGTTGGGGGATCGAACCGCCATACTGCATGTATGTATTTTTATTTTATTGACGCACTGGCAACATGCGGCTTCAATTTCCATGTGCTAACTTAGCCGACAGTGATGCACCCGTTAGTTTAATTTGTTGATCACCATCTCCCGGTTGGGGGATCGAACCGCCATACTGCAACTCCGCATAGCATCAGCAACCAGACATCTTTCCACTGGACCACCGCACCAAGACTAAAAGTCAAGGATTGGCCGACCAGGTTTCACATGTCTGATATACTGACACACTGACGATTCATATGGGACTATCTGTGGATGCACCCGCCACAATTCAATCCTAGGCTTTTACGCCTATTGTACTCTGACTCCAGCACGGCTCTGGCAGTATATGTATTTTTATTTTATTGACGCTCTGGCAACGTGCGGCTTCAATTTCCATGTGCTAACTTAGCCGACAGTGATGCACCCGTTAGTTTAATTTGTTGATCACCATCTCCCGGTCTGGGGATCGAACCACCATTCTGCAATTCCGCATAGCATCAGCAACCAGGCATCTTTCCACTGGACCACCGCACCAAGACTAGTAAGTCAAGGATTGGCCGACCAGCTTTCACATGTCTGATATACTGACACACTGACGATTCGTATGGGACTATCTGTGGATGCATCTGTCACAATCAATCCTAGGCTTTTACGCCTATTGTACTCTGACTCCAGCACGGCTCTGGCAGTATATGTATTTTTATTTTATTGACGCACTGGCAACGTGCGGCTTCAATTTCCAAGTGCTAACTTAGCCGACAGTGATGCACCCATTAGTTTAATTTGTTGATCACCATCTCCCGGTTGGGGGATCGAACCGCCATACTGCAACTCCGCATAGCATCAGCAACCAGACATCTTTCCACTGGACCACCGCACCAAGACTAAAAGTCAAGGATTGGCCGACCAGGTTTCACATGTCTGATATACTGACACACTGACGATTCATATGGGACTATCTGTGGATGCACCCGCCACAATTCAATCCTAGGCTTTTACGCCTATTGTACTCTGACTCCAGCACGGCTCTGGCAGTATATGTATTTTTATTTTATTGACGCACTGGCAACGTGCGGCTTCAATTTCCAAGTGCTAACTTAGCCGACAGTGATGCACCCATTAGTTTAATTTGTTGATCACCATCTCCCGGTTGGGGGATTGAACCGCCATACTGCAACTCCGCATAGCATCAGCAACCACACATCTTTCCACTGGACCACCGCACCAGGACTAAAAGTCAAGGATTGGCCGACCAGCTTTCACATGTCTGATATACTGACACACTGACGATTCATATGGGACTATCTGTGGATGCACCCTCCACAATTCAATCCTAGGCTTTTACGCCTATTGTACTCTGACACCAGCACGGCTCTGGCAGTATATGTATTTTTATTTTATTGACGCACTGGCAACGTGCAGCTTCAATTTCCAAGTGCTAGCTTAGCCGACAGTGATGCACCCATTAGTTTAATTTGTTGATCACCATCTCCCGGTTGGGGGATCGAACCGCCATACTGCAACTCCGCATAGCATCAGCAACCAGACATCTTTCCACTGGACCACCGCACCAAGACTAAAAGTCAAGGATTGGCCGACCAGCTTTCACATGTCTGATATACTGACACACTGACGATTCATATGGGACTATCTGTGGATGCACCCGCCACAATTCAATCCTAGGCTTTTACGCCTATTGTACTCTGACTCCAGCACGGCTCTGGCCGTATATGTATTTTTATTTTATTGACGCACTGGCAACATGCGGCTTCAATTTCCAAGTGCTAACTTAGCCGACAGTGATGCACCCATTAGTTTAATTTGTTGATCACCATCTCCCGGTTGGAGGATCGAACCGCCATACTGCAACTCCGCATTGCATCAGCAACCAGACATCTTTCCACTGGACCACCGCACCAAGACTAAAAGTCAAGGATTGGCCGACCAGCTTTCACATGTCTGATATACTGACACTCTGACGATTCATATGGGACTATCTGTGGATGCACCCGCCACAATTCAATCCTAGGCTTTTACGCCTATTGTACTCTGACTCCAGCACGGCTCTGGCAGTATATGTATTTTTATTTTATATACGCACTGGCAACGTGCGGCTTCAATTTCCAAGTGCTAACTTAGCCGACAGTGATGCACCCATTAGTTTAATTTGTTGATCACCATCTCCCGGTTGGGGGATTGAACCGCCATACTGCAACTCCGCATAGCATCAGCAACCAGACATCTTTCCACTGGACCACCGCACCAGGACTAAAAGTCAAGGATTGGCCGACCAGCTTTCACATGTCTGATATACTGACACACTGACGATTCATATGGGACTATCTCTGGATGCACCATCCACAATTCAATCCTAGGCTTTTACGCCTATTGTACTCTGACACCAGCACGGCTCTGGCAGTATATGTATTTTTATTTTATTGACGCACTGGCAACGTGCGGCTTCAATTTCCAAGTGCTAACTTCGCGACAGTGATGCACCCATTAGTTTAATTTGTTGATCACCATCTCCCGGTTGGGGGATCGAACCGCCATACTGCAACTCCGCATAGCATCAGCAACCAGACATCTTTCCACTGGACCACCGCACCAAGACTAAAAGTCAAGGATTGGCCGACCAGCTTTCACATGTCTGATATACTGACACACTGACGATTCATATGGGACTATCTGTGGATGCACCCGCCACAATTCAATCCTAGGCTTTTACGCCTATTGTACTCTGACTCCAGCACGGCTCTGGCAGTATATGTATATTTATTTTATTGACGCACTGGCAACATGCGGCTTCAATTTCCAAGTGCTAACTTAGCCGACAGTGATGCACCCATTAGTTTAATTTGTTGATCACCATCTCCCGGTTGGAGGATCGAACCGCCATACTGCAACTCCGCATAGCATCAGCAACCAGACATCTTTCCACTGGACCACCGCACCAAGACTAAAAGTCAAGGATTTGCCGACCAGCTTTCACATGTCTGATATACTGACACACTGACGATTCACATGGGACTATCTGTGGATGCACCCGCCACAATTCAATCCTAGGCTTTTACGCCTATTGTACTCTGACTCCAGCACGGCTCTGGCAGTATACGTATTTTTATTTTATTGACGCACTGGCAACGTGCGGCTTCAATTTCCAAGTGCTAACTTAGCCGACAGTGATGCACCCATTAGTTTAATTTGTTGATCACCATCTCCCGGTTGGGGGATCGAACCGCCATACTGCATGTATGTATTTTTATTTTATTGATGCACTGGCAACGTGCGGCTTCAATTTCCATGTGCTAACTTAGCCGACAGTGATGCACCCATTAGTTTAATTTGTTGATCACCATCTCCCGGTTGGGGGATCGAACCGCCATACTGCAACTCCGCATAGCATCAGCAACCAGACATCTTTCCACTGGACCACCGCACCAAGACCAAAAGTCAAGGATTGGCCGACCAGCTTTCACATGTCTGATATACTGACACACTGACGATTCACATGGGACTATCTGTGGATGCACCCGCCACAATTCAATCCTAGGCTTTTACGCCTATTGTACTCTGACTCCAGCACGGCTCTGGCAGTATATGTATTTTTATTTTATTGACGCACTGGCAACATGCGGCTTCAATTTCCAAGTGCTAACTTAGCCGACAGTGATGCACCCATTAGTTTAATTTGTTGATCACCATCTCCCGGTTGGAGGATCGAACCGCCATACTGCAACTCCGCATAGCATCAGCAACCAGACATCTTTCCACTGGACCACCGCACCAAGACTAAAAGTCAAGGATTTGCCGACCAGCTTTCACATGTCTGATATACTGACACACTGACGATTCGTATGGGACTATCTGTGGATGCATCTGTCACAATCAATCCTAGGCTTTTACGCCTATTGTACTCTGACTCCAGCACGGCTCTGGCAGTATATGTATTTTTATTTTATTGACACACTGGCAACGTGCGGCTTCAATTTCCATGTGCTAACTTAGCCGACAGTGATGCACCCGTTAGTTTAATTTGTTGATCACCATCTCCCGGTCTGGGGATCGAACCACCATTCTGCAATTCCGCATAGCATCAGCAACCAGGCATCTTTCCACTGGACCACCGCACCAAGACTAGTAAGTCAAGGATTGGCCGACCAGCTTTCACATGTCTGATATACTGACACACTGACGATTCGTATGGGACTATCTGTGGATGCATCTGTCACAATCAATCCTAGGCTTTTACGCCTATTGTACTCTGACTCCAGCACGGCTCTGGCAGTATATGTATTTTTATTTTATTGACGCACTGGCAACGTGCGGCTTCAATTTCCAAGTGCTAACTTAGCCGACAGTGATGCACCCATTAGTTTAATTTGTTGATCACCATCTCCCGGTTTGGGGATCGAACCGCCATACTGCAACTCCGCATAGCATCAGCAACCAGACATCTTTCCACTGGACCACCGCACCAAGACTAAAAGTCAAGGATTGGCCGACCAGCTTTCACATGTCTGATATACTGACACACTGACGATTCATATGGGACTATCTGTGGATGCACCCGCCACAATTCAATCCTAGGCTTTTACGCCTATTGTACTCTGACTCCAGCACGGCTCTGGCAGTATATGTATTTTTATTTTATATACGCACTGGCAACGTGCGGCTTCAATTTCCAAGTGCTAACTTAGCCGACAGTGATGCACCCATTAGTTTAATTTGTTGATCACCATCTCCCGGTTGGGGGATTGAACCGCCATACTGCAACTCCGCATAGCATCAGCGACCAGACATCTTTCCACTGGACCACCGCACCAGGACTAAAAGTCAAGGATTGGCCGACCAGCTTTCACATGTCTGATATACCGACACACTGACGATTCATATGGGACTATCTGTGGATGCACCCTCCACAATTCAATCCTAGGCTTTTACGCCTATTGTACTCTGACACCAGCACGGCTCTGGCAGTATATGTATTTTTATTTTATTGACGCACTGGCAACGTGCGGCTTCAATTTCCAAGTGCTAACTTAGCCGACAGTGATGCACCCATTAGTTTAATTTGTTGATCACCATCTCCCGGTTGGGGGATCGAACCGCCATACTGCAACTCCGCATAGCATCAGCATCCAGACATCTTTCCACTGGACCACCGCACCAAGACTAAAAGTCAAGGATGGCCGACCAGCTTTCACATGTCTGATATACTGACACACTGACGATTTATATGGGACTATCTGTGGATGCACCCGCCACAATTCAATCCTAGGCTTTTACGCCTATTGTACTCTGACTCCAGCACGGCTCTGGCCGTATATGTATTTTTATTTTATTGACGCACTGGCAACATGCGGCTTCAATTTCCAAGTGCTAACTTAGCCGACAGTGATGCACCCATTAGTTTAATTTGTTGATCACCATCTCCCGGTTGGAGGATCGAACCGCCATACTGCAACACCGCATAGCATCAGCAACCAGACATCTTTCCACTGGACCACCGCACCAAGACTAAAAGTCAAGGATTGGCCGACCAGCTTTCACATGTCTGATATACTGACACACTGACGATTCATATGGGACTATCTGTGGATGGACCCGCCACAATTCAATCCTAGGCTTTTACGCCTATTGTACTCTGACTCCAGCACGGCTCTGGCAGTATATGTATTTTTATTTTATATACGCACTGGCAACGTGCGGCTTCAATTTCCAAGTGCTAACTTAGCCGACAGTGATGCACCCATTAGTTTAATTTGTTGATCACCATCTCCCGGTTGGGGGATTGAACCGCCATACTGCAACTCCGCATAGCATCAGCGACCAGACATATTTCCACTGGACCACCGCACCAGGACTAAAAGTCAAGGATTGGCCGACCAGCTTTCACATGTCTGATATACTGACACACTGACGATTCATATGGGACTATCTGTGGATGCACCCGCCACAATTCAATCCTAGGCTTTTACGCCTATTGTACTCTGACTCCAGCACGGCTCTGGCAGTATATGTATTTTTATTTTATTGACGCACTGGCAACGTGCGGCTTCAATTTCCAAGTGCTAACTTAGCCGACAGTGATGCACCCATTAGTTTAATTTGTTGATCACCATCTCCCGGTTGGGGGATCGAACCGCCATACTGCAACTCCGCATAACATCAGCAACCAGACATCTTTCCACTGGACCACCGCACCAAGACTAAAAGTCAAGGATTGGCCGACCAGCTTTCACATGTCTGATATACTGACACACTGACGATTCGTATGGGACTATCTGTGGATGCATCTGTCACAATCAATCCTAGGCTTTTACGCATATTGTACTCTGACTCCAGCACGGCTCTGGCAGTATATGTATTTTTATTTTATTGACGCACTGGCAACGTGCGGCTTCAATTTCCATGTGCTAACTTAGCCGACAGTGATGCACCCGTTAGTTTAATTTGTTGATCACCATCTCCCGGTCGGGGGATCGAACCGCCATTCTGCAATTCCGCATAGCATCAGCAACCAGGCATCTTTCCACTGGACCACCGCACCAAGACCAGTAAGTCAAGGATTGGCCGACCAGCTTTCAGATGTCTGATATACTGACACACTGACGATTCGTATGGGACTATCTGTGGATGCATCTGTCACAATCAATCCTAGGCTTTTAGGCCTATTGTACTCTGACTCCAGCACGGCTCTGGCAGTATATGTATTTTTATTTTATTGACACACTGGCAACGTGCGGCTTCAATTTCCATGTGCTAACTTAGCCGACAGTGATGCACCCGTTAGTTTAATTTGTTGATCACCATCTCCCGGTTGGGGGATCGAACCGCCATACTGCAACTCCGCATAGCATCAGCAACCAGACATCTTTCCACTGGACCACCTGCACCAAGACTAAAAGTCAAGGATTGGCCGACCAGCTTTCACATGTCTGATATACTGACACACTGACGATTCACATGGGACTATCTGTGGATGCACCCGCCACAATTCAATCCTAGGCTTTTACGCCTATTGTACTCTGACTCCAGCACGGCTCTGGCAGTATACGTATTTTTATTTTATTGACGCACTGGCAACGTGCGGCTTCAATTTCCAAGTGCTAACTTAGCCGACAGTGATGCACCCATTAGTTTAATTTGTTGATCACCATCTCCCGGTTGGGGGATCGAACCGCCATACTGCATGTATGTATTTTTATTTTATTGACGCACTGGCAACGTGCGGCTTCAATTTACATGTGCTAACTTAGCCGACAGTGATGCACCCGTTAGTTTAATTTGTTGATCACCATCTCCCGGTCGGGGGATCGAACCGCCATTCTGCAACTCCGCATAGCATCAGCAACCAGGCATCTTTCCACTGGACCACCGCACCAAGACTAGTAAGTCAAGGATTGGCCGACCAGCTTTCACATGTCTGATATACTGACACACTGACGATTCGTATGGGACTATCTGTGGATGCATCTGTCACAATCAATCCTAGGCTTTTACGCCTATTGTACTCTGACTCCAGCACGGCTCTGGCAGTATATGTATTTTTATTTTATTGACGCACTGGCAACGTGCGGCTTCAATTTCCATGTGCTAACTTAGACGACAGTGATGCACCCGTTAGTTTAATTTGTTGATCACCATCTCCCGGTCGGGTGATCGAACCGCCATTCTGCAATTCCGCATAGCATCAGCAACCAGGCATCTTTCCACTGGACCACCGCACCAAGACTAGTAAGTCAAGGATTGGCCGACCAGCTTTCACATGTCTGATATACTGACACACTGACGATTCGTATGGGACTTTCTGTGGATGCATCTGTCACAATCAATCCTAGGCTTTTACGCCTATTGTACTCTGACTCCAGCACGGCTCTGGCAGTATATGTATTTTTATTTTATTGACACACTGGCAACGTGCGGCTTCAATTTCCATGTGCTAACTTAGCCGACAGTGATGCACCCGTTAGTTTAATTTGTTGATCACCATCTCCCGGTCGGGGGATCGAACCGCCATTCTGCAATTCCGCATAGCATCAGCAACCAGGCATCTTTCCACTGGACCACCGCACCAAGACTAGTAAGTCAAGGATTGGCCGACCGGCTTTCACATGTCTGATATACTGACACACTGACGATTCGTATGGGACTATCTGTGGATGCATCTGTCACAATCAATCCTAGGCTATTACGCCTATTGTACTCTGACTCCAGCACGGCTCTGGCAGTATATGTATTTTTATTTTATTGACGCACTGGCAACGTGCGGCTTCAACTTCCATGTGCTAACTTAGACGACAGTGATGCACCCGTTAGTTTAATTTGTTGATCACCATCTCCCGGTCGGGGGATCGAACCGCCATTCTGCAACTCCGCATAGCATCAGCAACCAGGCATCTTTCCACTGGACCACCGCACCAAGACTAGTAAGTCAAGGATTGGCCGACCAGCTTTCACATGTCTGATATACTGACACACTGACGATTCGTATGGGACTATCTGTGGATGCATCTGTCACAATCAATCCTAGGCTTTTATGCCTATTGTACTCTGACTCCAGCACGGCTCTGGCAGTATATGTATTTTTATTTTATTGACGCACTGGCAACGTGCGGATTCAATTTGCATGTGCTAACTTAGCCGACAGTGATGCACCCGTTAGTTTAATTTGTTGATCACCATCTCCCGGTCGGGGGATCGAACCGCCATACTGCAACTCCGCATAGCATCAGCAACCAGACATCTTTCCACTGGACCACCGCACCACGACTAAAAGTCAAGGATTGGCCGACCAGCTTTCACATGTCTGATATACTGACACACTGACGATTCACATGGGACTATCTGTGGAAGCACCCGCCACAATTCAATCCTAGGCTTTTACGCCTATTGTACTCTGACTCCAGCACGGCTCTGGCAGTATACGTATTTTTATTTTATTGACGCACTGGCAACGTGCGGCTTCAATTTCCAAGTGCTAACTTAGCCGACAGTGATGCACCCATTAGTTTAATTTGTTGATCACCATCTCCCGGTTGGGGGATCGAACCGCCATACTGCAACTCCGCCTAGCATCAGCAACCAGACATCTTTCCACTGGACCACCGCACCAAGACTTAAAAGTCAAGGATTGGCCGACCAGTTTTCACATGTCTGATATACTGACACACTGACGATTCATATGGGACTATCTGTGGATGCATCTGTCACAATCAATCCTAGGCTTTTACGCCTATTGTACTCTGACTCCAGCACGGCTCTGGCAGTATATGTATTTTTATTTTATTGACGCACCGGCAACGTGCAGCTTCAATTTCCATGTGCTAACTTAGCCGACAGTGATGCACCCGTTAGTTTAATTTGTTGATCACCATCTCCCAGTCGGGGGATCGAACCGCCATTCTGCAACTCCGCATAGCATCAGCAACCAGGCATCTTTCCACTGGACCATCGCACCAAGACTAAAAAGTCAAGGATTGGCCGACCAGTTTTCACATGTCTGATATACTGACACACTGACGATTCATATGGGACTATCTGTGGATGCATCTGTCACAATCAATCCTAGGCTTTTACGCCTATTGTACTCTGACTCCAGCACGGCTCTGGCAGTATATGTATTTTTATTTTATTGACGCACTGGGAACGTGCGGCTTCAATTTCCATGTGCTAACTTAGCCGACAGTGATGCACCCATTAGTTTAATTTGTTGATCACCATCTCCCGGTCGGGGGATCGAACCGCCATTCTGCAACTCCGCATAGCATCAGCAACCAGGCATCTTTCCACTGGACCACCGCACCAAGACTAGTAAGTCAAGGATTGGCCGACCAGCTTTCACATGTCTGATATACTGACACACTGACGATTCGTATGGGACTATCTGTGGATGCACCCGCCACAATTCAATCCTAGGCTTTTACGCCTATTGTACTCTGACTCCAGCACGGCTCTGGCAGTATATGTATTTTTATTTTATTGACGCACTGGCAACGTGCGGCTTCAATTTCCATGTGCTAACTTAGCCGACAGTGATGCACCCATTAGTTTAATTTGTTGATCACCATCTCCCGGTTGGGGGATCGAACCGCCATACTGCAACTCCGCATAGCATCAGCAACCAGACATCTTTCCACTGGACCACCGCACCAAGACTAAAAGTCAAGGATTGGCCGACCAGCTTTCACATGTCTGATATACTGACACACTGACGATTCACATGGGACTATCTGTGGATGCACCCGCCACAATTCAATCCTAGGCTTTTACGCCTATTGTACTCTGACTCCAGCACGGCTCTGGCAGTATATGTATTTTTATTTTATTGACGCACTGGCAACGTGCGGCTTCAATTTCCAAGTGCTAACTTAGCCGACAGTGATGCACCCATTAGTTTAATTTGTGTTTCACCATCTCCCGGTTGGGGGATCGAACCGCCATACTGCATGTATGTATGTATGTATGTATTTTTATTTTATTGACGCACTGGCAACGTGCGGCTTCAATTTCCATGTGCTATCTTAGCCGACAGTGATGCACCCGTTAGTTTAATTTGTTGATCACCATCTCCCGGTCGGGGGATCGAACCGCCATTCTGCAACTCCGCATAGCATCAGCAACCAGGCATCTTTCCACTGGACCACCGCACCAAGACTAAAAAGTCAAGGATTGGCCGACCAGTTTTCACATGTCTGATATACTGACACACTGACGATTCATATGGGACTATCTGTGGATGCATCTGTCACAATCAATCCTAGGCTTTTACGCCTATTGTACTCTGACTCCAGCACGGCTCTGGCAGTATATGTATTTTTATTTTATTGACGCACTGGCAACGTGCGGCTTCAATTTCCATGTACTAACTTAGCCGACAGTGATGCACCTGTTAGTTTAATTTGTTGATCACCATCTCCCGGTCGGGGGATCGAACCGCCATTCTGCCACTCCGCATAGCATCAGCAACCAGGCATCTTTCCACTGGACCACCGCACCAAGACTAAAAAGTCAAGGATTGGCCGACCAGTTTTCACATGTCTGATATACTGACACACTGACGATTCATATGGGACTATCTGTGGATGCATCTGCCACAATCAATCCTAGGCTTTTACGCCTATTGTACTCTGACTCCAGCACGGCTCTGGCAGTATATGTATTTTTATTTTATTGACGCACTGGCAACGTGCGGCTTCAATTTCCATGTGCTAACTTAGCCGACAGTGATGCACCCGTTAGTTTAATTTGTTGATCACCATCTCCCGGTCAGGGGATCGAACCGCCATTCTGCAACTCCGCATAGCATCAGCAACCAGGCATCTTTCCACTGGACCACCGCACCAAGACTAAAAAGTCAAGGATTGGCCGACCAGTTTTCACATGTCTGATATACTGACACACTGACGATTCATATGGGACTATCTGTGGATGCATCTGTCACAATCAATCCTAGGCTTTTACGCCTATTGTACTCTGACTCCAGCACGGCTCTGGCAGTATATGTATTTTTATTTTATTGGCGCACTGGCAACGTGCGGCTTCAATTTCCATGTGCTAACTTAACCGACAGTGATGCACCCGTTAGTTTAATTTGTTGATCACCATCTCCCGGTCGGGGGATCGAACCGCCATTCTGCAACTCCCATAGCATCAGCAACCAGGTATCTTTCCACTTGACCTCCGCACCAAGACTAAAAAGTCAAGGATTGGCCGACCAGTTTTCACATGTCTGATATACTGACACACTGACGATTCATATGGGACTATCTCTGGATGCATCTGTCACAATCATCCTAGGCTTTTACGCCTATTGTACTCTGACTCCAGCACGGCTCTGGCAGTATATGTATTTTTATTTTATTGACGCACTGGCAACGTGCGGCTTCAATTTCCATGTGCTAACTTAGCCGACAGTGATGCACCCGTTAGTTTAATTTGTTGATCACCATCTCCCGGTCGGGAGATCGAACCGTCATCCTGCAACTCCGCATAGCATCAGCAACCAGGCATCTTTCCACTGGACCACCGCACCAAGACTTAAAAGTCAAGGATTGGCCGACCAGTTTTCACATGTCTGATATACTGACACACTGACGATTCATATGGGACTATCTGTGGATGCACCCGCCACAATTCAATCCTAGGCTTTTACGCCCATTGTACTCTGACTCCAGCACGGCTCTGGCAGTATATGTATTTTTATTTTATTGACGCACTGGCAACGTGTGGCTTCAATTTCCAAGTGCTAACTTAGCCGACAGTGATGCACCCATTAGTTTAATTTGTTGATCACCATCTCCCGGTTGGGGGATCGAACCGCCATACTGCAACTCCGCATAGCATCAGCAACCAGACATCTTTCCACTGGACCACCGCACCAAGACTAAAAGTCAAGGATTGGCCGACCAGCTTTCACATGTCTGATATACTGACACACTGACCATTCACATGGGACTATCTGTGGATGCACCCGCCACAATTCAATCCTAGGCTTTTACGCCTATTGTACTCTGACTCCAGCACGGCTCTGGCAGTATATGTATTTTTATTTTATTGACGCACTGGCAACGTGCGGCTTCAATTTCCAAGTGCTAACTTAGCCGACAGTGATGCACCCATTAGTTTAATTTGTTGATCACCATCTCCCGGTTGGGGGATCGAACCGCCATACTGCATGTATGTATGTATGTATGTATTTTTATTTTATTGACGCACTGGCAACGTGCGGCTTCAATTTCCATGTGCTATCTTAGCCGACAGTGATGCACCCGTTAGTTTAATTTGTTGATCACCATCTCCCGGTCGGGGGATCGAACCGCCATTCTGCAACTCCGCATAGCATCAGCAACCAGGCATCTTTCCACTGGACCACCGCACCAAGACTAAAATGTCAAGGATTGGCCGACCAGTTTTCACATGTCTGATATACTGACACACTGACGATTCATATGGTACTATCTGTGGATGCATCTGTCACAATCAATCCTAGGCTTTTACGCCTATTGTACTCTGACTCCAGCACGGCTCTGGCAGTATATGTATTTTTATTTTATTGACGCACTGGCAACGTGCGGCTTCAATTTCCATGTACTAACTTAGCCGACAGTGATGCACCCGTTAGTTTAATTTGTTGATCACCATCTCCCGGTCGGGGGATCGAACCGCCATTCTGCAACTCCCATAGCATCAGCAACCAGGCATCTTTCCACTTGACCCCCGCACCAAGACTAAAAAGTCAAGGATTGGCCGACCAGTTTTCACATGTCTGATATACTGACACACTGACGATTCATATGGGACTATCTGTGGATGCATCTGTCACAATCATCCTAGGCTTTTACGCTTATTGTACTCTGACTCCAGCACGGCTCTGGCAGTATATGTATTTTTATTTTATTGACGCACTGGCAACGTGCGGCTTCAATTTCCATGTGCTAACTTAGCCGACAGTGATGCACCCGTTAGTTTAATTTGTTGATCACCATCTCCCGGTCGGGGGATCGAACCGTCATCCTGCAACTCCGCATAGCATCAGCAACCAGGCATCTTTCCACTGGACCACCGCACCAAGACTAAAAAGTCAAGGATTGGCCGACCAGTTTTCACATGTCTGATATACTGACACACTGACGATTCATATGGGACTATCTGTGGATGCACCCGCCACAATTCAATCCTAGGCTTTTACGCCTATTGTACTCTGACTCCAGCACGGCTCCGGCAGTATATGTATTTTTATTTTATTGACGCACTGGCAACGTGCGGCTTCAATTTCCAAGTGCTAACTTAGCCGACAGTGATGCACCCATTAGTTTAATTTGTTGATCACCATCTCCCGGTTGGGGGATCGAACCGCCATACTGCAACTCGGCATAGCATCAGCAACCAGACATCTTTCCACTGGACCACCGCACCAAGACTAAAAGTCAAGGATTGGCCGACCAGCTTTCACATGTCTGATATACTGACACACTGACGATTCACATGGGACTATCTGTGGATGCACCCGCCACAATTCAATCCTAGGCTTTTACGCCTATTGTACTCTGACTCCAGCACGGCTCTGGCAGTATATGTATTTTTATTTTATTGACGCACTGGCAACGTGCGGCTTCAATTTCCAAGTGCTAACTTAGCCGACAGTGATGCACCCATTAGTTTAATTTGTTGATCACCATCTCCCGGTTGGGGGATCGAACCGCCATACTGCATGTATGTATGTATGTATGTATGTATTTTTATTTTATTGACGCACTGGCAACGTGCAGCTTCAATTTCCATGTGCTATCTTAGCCGACAGTGATGCACCCGTTAGTTTAATTTGTTGATCACCATCTCCCGGTCGGGGGATCGAACCGCCATTCTGCAACTCCGCATAGCATCAGCAACCAGGCATCTTTCCACTGGACCACCGCACCAAGACTAAAAAGTCAAGGATTGGCCGACCAGTTTTCACATGTCTGATATACTGACACACTGACGATTCATATGGGACTATCTGTGGATGCATCTGTCACAATCAATCCTAGGCTTTTACGCCTATTGTACTCTGACTCCAGCACGGCTCTGGCAGTATATGTATTTTTATTTTATTGACGCACTGGCAACGTGCGGCTTCAATTTCCATGTACTAACCTAGCCGACAGTGATGCACCCGTTAGTTTAATTTGTTGATCACCATCTCCCGGTCGGGGGATCGAACCGCCATTCTGCAACTCCGCATAGCATCAGCAACCAGGCATCTTTCCACTGGACCACCGCACCAAGACTAAAAAGTCAAGGATTGGCCGACCAGTTTTCACATGTCTGATATACTGACACACTGACGATTCATATGGGACTATCTGTGGATGCATCTGCCACAATCAATCCTAGGCTTTTACGCCTATTGTACTCTGACTCCAGCACGGCTCTGGCAGTATATGTATTTTTATTTTATTGACGCACTGGCAACGTGCGGCTTCAATTTCCATGTGCTAACTTAGCCGACAGTGATGCACCCGTTAGTTTAATTTGTTAATCACCATCTCCCGGTCAGGGGATCGAACCGCCATTCTGCAACACCGCATAGCATCAGCAACCAGGCATCTTTCCACTGGACCACCGCACCAAGACTAAAACGTCAAGGATTGGCCGACCAGTTTTCACATGTCTGATATACTGACACACTGACGATTCATATGGGACTATCTGTGGATGCATCTGTCACAATCAATCCTAGGCTTTTACGCCTATTGTACTCTGACCCCAGCACGGCTCTGGCAGTATATGTATTTTTATTTTATTGGCGCACTGGCAACGTGCGGCTTCAATTTCCATGTGCTAACTTAGCCGACAGTGATGCACCCGTTAGTTTAATTTGTTGATTACCATCTCCCGGTCGGGGGATCGAACCGCCATTCTGCAACTCCCATAGCATCAGCAACCAGGCATCTTTCCACTTGACCACCGCACCAAGACTAAAAAGTCAAGGATTGGCCGACCAGTTTTCACATGTCTGATATACTGACACACTGACGATTCATATGGGACTATCTGTGGATGCATCTGTCACAATCATCCTAGGCTTTTACGCCTATTGTACTCTGACTCCAGCACGGCTCTGGCAGTATATGTATTTTTATTTTATTGACGCACTGGCAACGTGCGGCTTCAATTTCCATGTGCTAACTTAGCCGACAGTGATGCACCCGTTAGTTTAATTTGTTGATCACCATCTCCCGGTCGGGGGATCGAACCGTCATCCTGCAACTCCGCATAGCATCAGCAACCAGGCATCTTTCCACTGGACCACCGCACCAAGACTAAAACGTCAAGGATTGGCCGACCAGTTTTCACATGTCTGATATACTGACACACTGACGATTCATATGGGACTATCTGTGGATGCATCTGTCACAATCAATCCTAGGCTTTTACGCCTATTGTACTCTGACTCCAGCACGGCTCTGGCAGTATATGTATTTTTATTTTATTGGCGCACTGGCAACGTGCGGCTTCAATTTCCATGTGCTAACTTAGCCGACAGTGATGCACCCGTTAGTTTAATTTGTTGATTACCATCTCCCGGTCGGGGGATCGAACCGCCATTCTGCAACTCCCATAGCATCAGCAACCAGGCATCTTTCCACTTGACCACCGCACCAAGACTAAAAAGTCAAGGATTGGCCGACCAGTTTTCACATGTCTGATATACTGACACACTGACGATTCATATGGGACTATCTGTGGATGCATCTGTCACAATCATCCTAGGCTTTTACGCCTATTGTACTCTGACTCCAGCACGGCTCTGGCAGTATATGTATTTTTATTTTATTGACGCACTGGCAACGTGCGGCTTCAATTTCCATGTGCTAACTTAGCCGACAGTGATGCACCCGTTAGTTTAATTTGTTGATCACCATCTCCCGGTCGGGGGATCGAACCGTCATCCTGCAACTCCGCATAGCATCAGCAACCAGGCATCTTTCCACTGGACCACCGCACCAAGACTAAAAAGTCAAGGATTGGCCGACCAGTTTTCACATGTCTGATATACTGACACACTGACGATTCATATGGGACTATCTGTGGATGCATCTGTCACAATCAATCCTAGGCTTTTACGCCTATTGTACTCTGACTCCAGCACGGCTCTGGCAGTATGTATTTTTTTTTTTTTTTTATGTATGTATGTATGTATGTATGTAATTATGTATGTATGTATGTATGTATGTATGTATGCATTTATATAGCGCCAATTCCAATTGAAGCTCAAAGGCGCTTTACAAGATTATATGAAATTACACAATTATGTACAAAAACTTAAATTGAAAATAAATATGTTTTGAGAGCAGATTTGAAAGGTTCAATTTTACGGCAATTTTGTATATGTGGTGGAAGACTGTTCCAAAGCTTGGGGCCAGCTCTAGAGAACGCGCGTTGGCCGATTAGTAGATTGGATGGTGGCACTACACAGAGTAAACAACTACTTGATCGGAGAGCCCTTGGCGCTGTCTTCTGTACGATCAACGATGTTAGATATGGCGGGGCAAGATTATTAAGACATTTGAAAACCAGTAGTGCAAGTTTGTAATTTATGCGCTGTTTAACTGGTAGCCAATGAAGATCTTTCAAAACAGGTGTAATGTGTTCATATGGCTTAGTCCGTGATAGTAATCTGGCCGCAGTGTTCTGAGCCCTCTGAAGACTGGTAAGCTGTTCTGTTGATATGCTAGCTAGCAAAGAATTCCCGTAATCCAGTCTCGAAGTTATGGTCGCGTGTACAAGCGTTTTTATAGCATTATCATCCAATAGCTTTCTGATCTTGTTAATGTTCCGTAAGGTAAAATAAACAGATTTACATATAGAGGTTACTTGATTTTTCATTGACATGGTGTCATCAAAGATTATGCCGATGTTACGGGCAGTTGAGCTAAATGAAATATTGTCCTCGCCGATCTGAAGAGATTCTATTTTAAGCTGAGGTCGCAGGTGACGTGATGTGATTGCCAGTATCTCTGTCTTCTTATCGTTAAGCTGTAGGAGGTTGTTTAGCATCCACAACTTAACTTCATGAATGACATGTTCTAAAGTTTCACTCGCGTTTAATTGATCAGATGGATAAAAGGCAAGGTATAGTTGCGTATCATCTGCGTAGAAGTGGTACTCGACTCCAAGCGAGCGTAACAACTGACCTAACGGCGCTGTGTATATGGTGAACAACATGCCATCAGGTCCAGATGCACGTCCATTTTTCAGGGCTTTAAGTGCCTTATCAACTTCTGTTGTTTTAATTGGTGTTAGTAATGGCCTGGGGTCGCCTGAGAATGGGTGCAAGGGCTCATCATCGTTGTCAGTGAACTGTTGCTTGAACCATTCTCAGATCGCCTTGGCCTTTCCCTGGTCAGGCCCGATAAAGTGTCCTTCAGAGTTATGTGCAGTGAGTGGTGGTGTGTGGTCAGTAACTCTCAGGGCTCGGGCTGCCTGTTGAATAGCAAGATCTTTTAAGCATCGCTAATGTGGCGCAGAACACTATTGCGCTCCCGGCGTAGTTTGGTGTGGTCTTCACTTTGGCCATTTTGATAGATATGCAGCCATAATGCTTTCTGCTCTATCCACAGTTTTACTACTAGAGCGTCGTCCGTATACCTAGTTTGGTTGTTTTTAAGAACACCTATGGTGCTGATAGCGGATGATTCCATAGATTTCAGTATTTTGGTTAGGGCCTCGTTTGGATCGGATCTAACATCGATGTTAGCTATCTGCTCCCCGAGGGCGTTTTTGTATGACATTTGAGTGTCAGTATCATCCCCAGTTGACCACTTAAAACAGGAATATAGAGGTGTCGTACGGGTGGCATCATGCCTAGTACTGTAGGACCCTGTAGCAATACTGGTTGACAATATACAATGAATAGAGTAAAAATTTGGGTTGTGAACATAAAACATATCTACCACATTTAACATATTTACACAAGCGAGAATCTAATCTATGACGTCTGGCATTCCATTGTGACTAAAACAAGTATGATTTCCAAAAGTATCACCGAGAGTACGACCATTCAGAATTCTGAGACCAGAGGACTTACATGGAGAAAGCAGTTTCTTCCCATGGCTATAAACAAGGTGACAATCCATATTTCTTCGATCAAGAGCCGCATCAGTGATGTATGCAAGATTGTTGTATAGATCAATATTAGCAGATATATCGTCTATGCAGAAATCGGGTTCGCAGAGTGTGCGTGCGTTGAAATCTCCACACACCATAAAATCACCCTGTCTTGAGTATGAAGCTAACTCATTTTCTAGTACATCAAATATATCCTCACTTCGTTTAGAGTATGGCGATGTTGTTGGACTTACATAGACAATAGCTAGAAAAAGATCCACTTCTAAGTTCGAAAATGTTTTAGATAGCTTCAACCACATAATTTCACTAGTTGTTATAGGCATCATCTCAACAGATGTCCTGATTTAATTTCTGATAAAGGCCGCAATGCCACCATGATTTCGTATTGCCTTACGACTTCCGTCGTGAATACTCTGAATGGTCATGTACCCTGGTAACTCCGGGAAGTCATTGATTCCACAATGGGGTTCAACTAAACCAATAATATCGTATTTACAGTTGTTTCTGTATATTATCATTATCAAACTTACAAATTCTATGGTTAGCAATAGTACGATGAAGACCATCTAAATTTCATTGACCTATAGAAATGGTGTTGTTTGTATGACCTGTGCTCATAATACTGTGTGCAACAGTTTTTTCTGTACAGTTGCCCTGAGACGTGAACTGCGGTGTATAAGGTCCAGAGTATATAAATAGGTTATTGAGAATTATTGCATATGTGTGTGCGCGTACGAATGTGTGTGGGCGGGTGTGTGTTGTCTTGTGTGTGTGCGTGCGTGCGTGCGTGCGTGCGTGCGTGCGTGCGTGCGTGCGTGCGTGCGTGCGTGCGTGCGTGCGTACGTGCGTGCGTGCGTGCGTGAGTGCGTGCGTGCGTGCGTGCGTGCGTGCGTGTGTGCGTGAGTGAGTGCGCGCGCGTGTGCGTACGTGCGTTCGTGCGCGCGTGTGTATGTGTGTGCAGATGAGTCGGTGTCATAAGTATGTTTAAGGGTGTGCTATGGTCATATAAGTTATCATAATTATTGAATATGGTATGCATTTTATAATGTATTGTATGGTCACTCGTCATACATAGTATTATTGTCATTGTCTTCACGCAATGGTCGATGGCCTAATGTGAATAAAGATTCATTCATTCATAATAAATGGCTAAATCGTGTGTTGTAATGTAGAATGCAAATGGACAGCAGCAGTAGCAGTAATAATGACCTCTGGATGGCTACCATTTCAATAATAATATTAATAATAATAATAATAATAATAAATAATAAAATATACTACTACTACTACTACTACTACTACTACTACTACTACTACTACTACTACTACTACTACTACTACTACTACTACTATGGACTGGCTGATGGTCAGACGGACGCACGCACGCACATACTCACACACGAAAGCAAGCAAGGCTTAGCAAGCACGCCCGTAACCTTTGGAGATCATAGAAATGTAAGCATTGCATACGTGTAGTTGTTCGTGGAAGCTATGCATGCCCTCAAAAGACATATGGGCCACTAACAATGGACCTTTCCGGTTTTAGCTATGCCCCGCCCATCTCTAGCTAAGCTCTACCCACACCTCGCTCGTGTTGGGATCGATCGATCATTAAACACCCTGACTATCAATTTCCAAAAAACTGCACAGGTAAGCTGTTGAATATTTTGAAACTAATTTAACAGCGCCCAGTCAAATTAGCTTCAAAATAGTCAACAGCATGTTTATTAAATACCAAAGAATTACAAAAACATACAATTTATACAACGTGTCGGACTCTTTGAGATTTGGTGACGGTCTATATGGAACCCTTTGTGACGTAATGAATGTGACGTCATCATACACGCGCTGAACTGATTATGACGTCAAACGAGGTCAGGTGATGGATGGCTACTCTGGAAAGGTGAATTATCACATTGATGTCAAATTAACTTGCTAGATGCTGCTAAAATAAGACTGCGCAAAATAGAAATGCAGAAAACATTTTGCAGTCTTGCCGAAATTTGTTGCTGTATGCGAAAGCAACGTGTTACAGCAATACTGCCTGGAAGATGCCCACCAAATATCATATGGGTAGAATTCGGGAATCGGACCATTCAGTACTTCGTGGGTTAAACCTGTTTAACCCATTCATGCCCAAATAAGTTAAGAATGTTACAATTGTATCATAAACGTGTTAATTTGCAAACCAAGAGAAGACTACCTTAGAAAATGCACCCCCCGGAATGACTGGATCGGCTATCGGGCCAGTCATTCCTGAGGTAGTTTCTATAAAATAAACCTCCCCAAGCCTGCAAATGGACACTTCTCCAGGCCACTATGGAGGCACTTTTGGGCGGGGTTAGGCAATAAATAGTCAATAAAAGTTAACCCATGATATGTAGATCCGCAGATGGTAGACTACGCGCAATTAATTCAGATGGAAGCTGCTGCTGTATTGCGCATGACATGGCGAATACAGCAGTCAATAACCCATATGGCCTTCGTAACAAACTGTAGTGCTATTTCTATATCTGCTTCAGGTACATCTACTCTTGGACGCCTTATAGTTGCTGAGCAACTATAAGGCGTCCAAGAGTAGATGTACCTGAAGTAGATATAGAAATAGACCTACAGTTTGTTACGTAGGCCATAATATTTCCAGATAATAATTCCGGATACGATCGCTGAATAGGCATAACAAAGACCATTATCATAAAGTATCCAAGATGACCACCAATCTAGGTGACAGGCATTTTGAAAAGTTGCAAATTTTAGCTTAGGTGGCTGAATAAGTTATATATAGCAATTTTCAGCATCAGATAACGGAATTCCATACCGCTGTCAATATCCTCAAATTTCATTGGACCACGATGCCCAACTGTTATTTCCAGTTTATCCACCAATCATATGCCGTTGTAATCAACTATGACGTGTAGGATAACGTCATAATCAATGGGGTGGGGAGGGGGTGGGTGGGTGGGTTGGGTTGGAGTTGGGGGTGGGGGGGGGGGGGCTGGGGCACTTGGAAGCCTAAGGAATAATAACATGTATTAAAATATATATTAACAAGTGATATTAATTTCTGCATCAAAATATGGTTTAATTTAATGTAACACAGCGTTATGCTTTTAGTTAATAATCTTATATTACAGAAATATAAGCCCCATTCTTAATGTAGACATCTGTATGCGAGTTTTTATGACACATTTGACACGATGAAGGCCATGGCTGTTTTGATAAGTCAAGTCAGTAACAGTAACAGGGATTTGAAGCAATACTTTAAACATTAATTGTCTGACTGTTGCAAGCCACCTGACAATAATTCCAATGGGCAATAACTCTTTGCCTGCTGAATATTCTTAAACAAATTTGACTGAAAGTTGTTTGTGGCTTAGCCACCAACAACTTTCAGTCAAATTGCTTTCAAAATATTCAGCAAATTTAGAGTTTAATCCCATGGAAAATATAGTCTGCAAAACTCAGCAGCCAGACAAATAAATAGTAAAAAACTAGCATGTTTGCGTAATGAATGCCCATTTGTAGGCCAAGAAGATCTGTTTTGAAAATTAACCACTGCGGGGACTGGATCGAGCCAGTCATTTCATCTATGATTTTTTAAATAGTCTTCCCTCGGCCTGCAAATGTAAGTGGGCATCATATATTATGTCAGCACATTAACAATAGTATCTAGAGTATCTACCAACGACTGACATTTCCACGATTTAATTAGTCATATCCTATCCTTAGACTACAGATTTAATCATACTACCTTTTAAAAGCAGGTCTGTCTAATTGCATAAGAGTTTTATTCATGGGTGCACATTTTTATCAATAGCCTTTAATCCTTAGATTTGTTCAAGAAAAAGAATTTCAACTGAAATTTCCATTTATAGACGAAAAGAAGAGTACTTTATTCATTTATCACTGTTAACGAGCCAATCGTTCCAGTGATAAATTTACAAAAATGCTCTTCGCTTGTTCTGAAAATGGCCATTTTCCAAGAGTACTGCAGATACAGGTTTTGGCCTGCTTGAGCGCGATAGGGTTAAACATTGCATATAAGAGAAAACCTATTCAGGTATCCATCCACGCAGCTGTCAATCACGGATGGTGCTTAGAATAACATCATATACAGAGCAGGTATCAGTCCACTGAGGATTACTATCGGCATCCATGTGGCTTTGGTACCAGCACCTGCAAATGAAAAGAAAAATTAACACTGTTAAAACCTTAATACAGTGTATGGAGTAGATAAGTTCGTAACTAACGCTTAATTGATGACGGACTAAGCATTGTTGTACCAATTGTATGTCTTTACAATTCTACTAAATATGCTGTTGAAAATTCTGAAACTAATTCGACTGGGCGCACAAGCACCCAGTTAAATTAGTTTCAAAATATTCAACAGCTTACCTGTAGGCCTATAGTTTTCTGGAAATTGATAGTCAGATTGAGTTCACGGATCTATCAACCCCAACACGAGCGAGGTGTTGGGTGGAGCTTAGCTAGAGATGGTCGGGGCATAGCTAAAACTGGATTCCTCCATTCGAACACTTGATGACAGACTTAAATTTTGACTACGGATCTATACATCATTATGGTTTGACGTCAGCGAACTAGTGACATAATCGATTGTGACGTCAGGTACTTCAGTGACAGATAATCTGTTCAATGAGATACTGGTATTTCAACAGTTACTTGGTTCAACAAAGATAGTTTATATATTAATAGACATATTCTCATGTATACATCAATCTTTCACATGGGCGTAGGATGCATGTGTGCGTGCGTGCGTGCGTGCGTGCGTGCGTGCGTGCGTGCGTGCGTGCGTGCGTGCGTGCGTGCGTGCGTGCGTGCGTGCGTGCGTGCGTGCGTGCGTGCGTGCGTGCGTGCGTGCGTGCGTGCGTGCGTGCGTGCGTGCGTGCGTGCGTGCGTGCGTGCGTGCGTGCGTGCGTGCGTGCGTGCGTGCGTGAGTACGTGCGTGTGTATACCACCCCACTTTTTTGTTTTGGTCAGTTGGATGGGTTATAGTTATAGAATCATCACGCCCCACCTTTCAGAGCAAGAGAGAGAGATAATAATAATACTCAATCATTTAAAATAGAATTATGTTTAGCTGAGGAAGACCCTCGGACCCGCAGTCAGTGGGAGGAGGATACCCATAGGTACATTGTCCGGGGTTTGGGTAGGATGAGGCAGCACGCACGCACACATTAGCCTGAGAGTTCCACTGCTGTCGCAATAAAAAATAAAATAAAAGAAATTTTGCAGAAAAAGTAAAAGAATTAGTAAAATAGGTAAAATTATAATAATTTAACTGCCAACTGATAATTCATAATCAGTCACCGCCAAAAATGCAGGAGAAGGCATCTGAGAGCATCCAAATTTCAAAATGTTCTGGGGAGAACCCCCGTCTGCTCAGATCACACACGCCCACACTCCACTTTATGAGACACAACTACACCCCTGAGCCTTCAGCAAGAATCCGAAAGAACGATTATACATTCCATGATGTATTCTTCTCATCTAGGTCAATCATAATATGAAAACTCATATCCACATATAGTGCCAATAGCAGGCGCCGCTTTGGGCGAGTGTGACTGTAATAGAATGTATCGCTCTATAGGTCTAACCTGATTTGTCACATTGATTGATGTCGACTGCTTTGAATCCACTTGCACAGCCACACTTGCCACCTGAACATGCTGAATTTCCCAGATTTGGACAATGGCTACTGTCCATGCAATTCGCGCTCATATTACCTATACATAGCAACACCAACAACAACAAAAATAATAATAATAATAATAATAATAATAATAATAATAATAATAATAATAATAATAATAATAATCTCCCAACTAAATCAGTTTCAAAATATTCAACAGACAATGTATTAAAACGTGGTTCGTGATTAATTTGCTATGTACTACATAGTCTTCACGAATACAACTTCATTACTGTAGATTGAGTGTAGAGAAGTAGTACTAGTATTACGTTTGGTCCAATAGTGCCGGTACTGAAGCATTATGGAGGAATATGGAGGCATATCGATCTACGTTGGGGTGTCCCAATGAACAATTTTACTGTTTATACCCAATATATGACATCAGAAGAAAAAAAGGATGGTATTTACATTGGCAATGTGTAACTATTTATATAATTAATAACCCCGCTGCTGCCAATCGGCCTAGTCCCACCCCACCTCCAATGTAGTGTGGAATTAGTGGTTCAGATCGCAAAAGGTTTATGTCAATTTGATCCCTGACTGAGCTAGTCAGTACACCAAACCGCCGCTTCCAAGCACTGCTACAGAAGAAGTTATTGGTTTGATTGAACGTCTATGGAGTCCATGACTCCGGGTCACATTCATGCCATATCTAGGCTGGCTTATATTTCAGTCAATTATTAGTAACTTCCCCAGTTTCTGCACCGGTACCCATTTGTATTCCTGGTAGAGAGAGGCAACTAGGAGTGAAGCAGATTGCCTATGTATCCACCGATTACTCGTCAGCCATCTAATCGCCTGAGAGTCGCCCAGGATTTCAACTGCGCCCGGTTAATTACCAGTCGACCACGCTAACTCTACAGCCCTGCTATAGCGAAAATATTTTTATAGCGCTCATGCAGCTCCGTGCGTGCGTGCGTGCGTGCGTGCGTGCGTGCGTGCGTGCGTGCGTGCGTGCGTGCGTGCGTGCGTGCGTGCGTGCGTGCGTGCGTGCGTGCGTGCGTGCGTGCGTGCGTGCGTGCGTGCGTGCGTGCGTGCGTGCGTGCGTGCGTGCGTGCGTGCGTGCGTGCGTGCGTGCGCGAGTGCCTGCGTGTGTGTGTGTGTGGGTGGGGTGGGGGGGGGGGGGGTGGGGGGTTTCAATTCTGATTGTTTCAGAGCTCTTAATGCCATGTTTTGTGCCATGCAAATGTAGCTGCAGGGGTACGCGTTGCTCCTCCGTAAGATGTAGCTGGCTAGCTAGTCTCGGGGATTGGGAGTGGTTGCCGCGCATCTCTGGTGTCCACAAAGACACACCTCCAGGGTCGGTTGCACGATCACGTGCCAGTGGGCTCGTGCAGCCATTGCCGCAGAAATTGAACAACACTGTCTCATCCTGGTTGTTCGTATAACCAGTATGTCTTTCCATCATTCCCTCGATGAGGGGGGTAATGACACAATTCACTAAGAAGAAGAAAAAGAGCTAAACAATGGTACTCGTTTGCTGCTTTATATAAAGGTGTACATAAAAACAAACGTGATGTGCCGTTCTGTATCTTGCCAGAGGTACCTAACCTACCTATATAGAGTGTATCGTAGAAGGTAACCCCGTGAGGGAGGGTTCGAGTGCGGTAGATCAGTTGGCTTAATATAAACTATATCTGCCTCAGGCTGGCCAAAAATTATTGGTTTGCGAGAGGAAAGTGCCTCGCGCCGGCCTCCGTCCAGGAAAGCTGTCTACAACGCCGAAGCGGGAGTTGGGGAGGGGGGGGGGGGGTGCGGTAAAAAGGGCTACTCTCTTATTTGAAAAGAATGCAAAAGATTATAAAATGATTCAGCCTAGTGTAGTTATTTGTCATGTGAAGATGGGGTAGCTGATTTCCACTGAAGTCAACACCGTCATCTTATGTGAGTTAAAGATATTGCTTTAGTTGGTGCCACTTTATATCTGCGGGCCTTCTTAATGGGCCTAGACTAACATTTAGATATTTAGTCCAGACACGTAATTTTAGGCTGCAAATGGCTTCGCACCTACTTACTTTAACGAGAACGTCTTCATGGCTCGGATGCTCGGTACCGTTGCTGATATGCCACAGAGCATCTCCTCAGACCTATAGCGTGCAACATGTTGCCTGGTGGTAGTTTCAGAACCGCAAAGCGATCCATCTGCATACCGCAGCGCAACCACAAATAACAAGACAAGGACAAGTCACATTACAGGTTTTTAACCTATTTATGGTGGGGAGAAAGAAACAGATTTTCATCTATGGTGGCCTTCCCAGAGGGCGTGGTGGGCTCTAAGGCCACACCCAGTTACCGTTTGAGTTAGATGGCGATCTGTGTTTTTATCCATCCCCTAATGTTTCGAGTGCGGACCATGTGAGATACGCACGCTGGAGTTACCGTTTAGCTGCTTTAGGTTTAAGGAAAGTTACCCAAAGAATACACTGCTGGGTCAGGTTTATATTGATTATATTTTTATTTTCGCAGTGATACGTACTTTGGCATAAAGGCTTAGCTAATAAGTATCCGAAGATATGGAGGGGAGCGCGTGGTCATCGACACCTTGATTCTGAATGTAAAGAAACTCCAGTAGTTTCTTAAATCAGTCCTAACCAATGTAGCGGAGAGAATCCAAACACTTATTTGGCCAGACGGCTAGGGAAACGTAGTAAGAGGCAGCTACTCGGTTATTGAATTTAGTAGGCCTTAATGTAAGTGGCCACTTATGGAAACTAACGGTATACGTTAATATAACGGTACCGTAGCACACAAAAGAGTTTTACAATAACAAGTCTCCGTTTTAACGAGTAGTCGCCCGAGCTACTTTTAAACCTATTCTATCGAGCTATCATAGTCTGGTTTAGCGGCCGCATGTCATGTTCGCTAGTGAGAGCATGATCAGCGACCTTAGTGAAAAATTGTTGCTGTACGGAAGAAACAAGGTGATGCGTTTGTTGCTGATGCATAGTGTAACCTATGTGAACTGCAGTCCAAGTATTTTGTTTTTGTTATAACTAACTAATAAATCGCAGTAACTTAATTATTACATTTATACAAAACATGAAAATACTGAGGTCACATCTGACCTTGCGGTACCGCTTAATTACATTATAAATAATTATGTACATACATTTTGGTACTTCAGTGAATAACGGTATAATATGATTAAGCTATACTTATATGTGGTGCACCTATTAGTCATCAGTGCAGAATCCAATAAACATCACAGTCATGTAGTTGATGCACCACACAATTGCGGTGCGAGCAGGCATGCGGTGTACTTGCTACATGGTGGCTTACCGCAAGGTTCTAGCTGATGCGGTCAATACTCAGGAACAGTGAAGAATAAAGTTATTTCTTGTGGCTAACAAGTTTTCACACATAGTGCACAAAGTCTAATCTACCGCAATGCTATATTTGGTGTGAGAGTGACGAATGCCTCCTTACTATGAAGACTATGAAATGTATAATACAGGGTTTCTGTTTCGGCACAAGACGATCCGTGTCACTTAGCTCTTGCAGCGCGTAAAGCAATGTCCTAATCTGGACTGTGGTCAAACATTAGTTCAGTAACGCTGGATGCGTTCATTGTTCTTTCACCACTGTTTCGATGTGGTACGGCAAATCTGGCGAGATATAACGAACACTACTGTTCTTACATACCAATTTTAGATGATAGTCACTGCCAAAAGGCTACACCGCAGTGAAGGTTCCACTGGTGGTGGTGGAATGGGAAACTTGTTAAATTATATTTATGCCCCTGTTGATCTTCCAGGAGCATCCAAAAACTACTTGTGGTGCGCAGCGTGGGTGTCATGAGAGGGAACCTCACTGAAATAAGCTGCCTTGATGTAGATTACAGAACGCGAGCTCTGTCTAGTAGGCAGAGTGAGAATGCTCCCACTCGGACCGAAACCGCCTCCCTTCTGGTGTTTTATTTTATTTTTTTATTTGTTTGGCTTACAGTTCGGGTCGCTGCTAACCAAATCCCATTCACGGGTTTCTGAGCTCCTTTTATACTAAATGGTGACGTAGCGCCAGCGAGTCTCAGCCAATCAGCGCGCACAACGTGCGCGAGGTATGGTAGCTGATCAAATAGTTACTGGCCTTCGCCTTACCGAGCACGCGCACTAGCTATGTCTCTGCTTAGTTGGAGGTCAAAATAGTGCGTTTCTATTTTATGATATCTCTGATTTTGATTCTGTTCAAAGTTTTTAATTCCCCGTTCAATTCCGGTATTGATTCATACCAAGAACAGGGGAAACGGCCAGGTATTACGAAATCGCCTTAATACAGGTAAACTTTATACATAAACCTGCTAGTCGCCAAACGCTAATGTGCGTATGCTGGCTACCTCCCACGGCCGCGCATGCGCATCGGACGATCTCACGGACTCTATTGCTATTTTGTTCATCTATTATATGACTATACACGCGTGCCTTATGCTACCCAGGAGGGCGAGCTTGGAGCGTCCCAGACAAGGCCGTTCCGTGCCCAGATATACTGGGCCGGTTCGTACTTGACAGGGCGGTCCTCGCTTCACCAACATTTATAATAAGAATAATAAATTATATTTATATTTAATGAGGTCAATACATTTTTAATGCTCTAGACCATTGTACAGCATAATTTATATGACATAACTAAAAATTCGGCATAGGCCTATATTCCATATAAAATTAATATAAAAAGTTATTTGACATAGTTGTTGAAGTTGTAGACAGCCATTAAAATATATATGCATTTGTAGTGGTGGGGGTAACACAAGGTCATTTAGACCGCCAGCAAAAGCAGTTCAAAGGACTGCATTACTTACTGAACAAATGTGTCTTTAGCACCATTTAAATAAGAGGTTCAATGGGCCTGTATCGCTCACCTGGACCATAGGCATCTCAACTAGAATGGTCATTAACAATAAGTAGAACTGTAATGAGTTGAGCATACTTGTAAAAATTCTCAATAGAAATTCTGGCGCCTACCACCATAAGGCCATTTCAGCCAAATTTGGTTGAAATCGCTCAGAACGGTAAGGAGAAACAATTTTATAATTTCCAGTACATTTTTCATAAAATCTAGGATTTTCACCCAAAAAATAAAAAAAATAAAATTCCGAATGGAGGTACTGGATCGTACGACGATAGTGTCCTTTCAGCCATATTTGGTTGAAATCGCTCCTAATGGTAAGAAGAAGCAATTTTACAATCTCCGGTACAATTTCATAAAATCTCAGATTTTCACCCAGAAAACTGATGAATCAAAATTCCGAATGAGAGTTCTGGAGCCTACGGCCATAGGGGCCTTTCAGTCAAATTTGGTCGAAATCATTCTGAATGGTAAGAAGAAGCAATTTGACAATTTCCGGTACATTTTTCATAAAATCTAAGCTTTTCATCCGAAAAATTGATGAATTAAAAATCTGAATTGAAATCCTGAAGCCTACGACCATAGTGTCGTTTTAGCCAAATTTGTTTGAAATCGTTAAGAATGGTAAGGAGAAGAAGCATTTGGACAATTTCTGGTTAAATTTAATAAAATCTAAGATCTTCATCCAAAAAATTGATGAATCAATAGTTCGTATGGATCTTCTGAACCCTTCGGCCATAGGGACCTTTCACTCAAATTTGGTAGAAATCGCTCAGAATGGTAAGGAGAAACAATTTGACAATTTCCGGTAAATTTCTGATAAAATTTAAGATTTTCACCCAAAATATTGATGAATTAAAATTCTGAATGGAAGTACTGGAGCCTACGACCATAGGGTCCTTTCAGCCAAATTTGGTTGAAATTGCTCAGAATGGTAAGAAGAAGTAATTTGGCAATTTCCGGTACATTTTTCATAAAATCTAAGATTTTCATCCAAAAAGTGATGAACCAAAATTCCAAATGGGAGTTCTGGATCCTACGATCATAGGGTCCTTTCAGCCAAATTTAATTGAAATCTCTCAGAATGGTAAGGCGAAGAACCAATTTAACAATTTCCGTTACATTTTTTAATAAAATCTAAGACTTTCACTCAAAAAATTGTTGAATTAAAATTCTGAATGGATATCTTGGAACCTATGGAACCTTGGACCATAGGGTCCTTTCATTCAAATTTGGTTGAAATCGCTAAGAATGGTAAGGAGAAGAAGCAATTTGCCAATTTTCGGTACATTTTTCATAAACTCTAAGATTTTCACCCAAAAGATTGATGAATTAAAATTCCGAATGGAGTTCTGGAGCCTCCTACCATAGGGCCCTTTCAGCCAAATTTGGTTGAAATCGCCCTGAACGGTAAGGAACAGAAGCAATATTACAATTTCCACCGTCACCCAAAAAATTGATGAATCAAAATTCCGAATCTAAAACCATGAACAGATAATTATAAATCCACAACATGAAATTTATTGTTATGGAGGTCACATCCCTGTATAGTATAGATCACCTCAGTAAAGTTTCATTGAGTTTGAATGAGCCAGTGTTAAAAAATAAGTTGATTAAAAACCCTTAACTAAAACTGCACTGGCAAAATACATGAACAAGGTCTAAGTCTAAAACCGTGAACAAAATAGTTAAAATGACCCAAAATTAAATCTATTGTTATGTAGATCACATTCCTGTATAGCATAGATCACTTCTGTAAAGTTTCATTGAGATCGGATGAGCCAGTGTTGTAAAATAAGTTGATTAAGACACCTTAACCAAAACTGCACAAGTGACAGACGATGCCGCCGCTAACGCCGCCGCCGCAGAAATTAGTGATCCCTATGCCTCGCTTTCTGCGAGAGAAAAAAATCTTGTCTTGGTCTACAAATGAGCACAAATGATAAAATTTAAATTTTCTTAAATAAATTTGAGAGATGAATAGTCAATTTGGCTTTATGTACCAGTTGTACACACTAACGGTGTAGCGGTGCCTAGAGCCACGGCTGGTGATATACATCTACACTTTTTGGTGGCCGTGTCACATTCCTTATTCTCAGCAACAGGACACACCATGGCTGGATTCATTGTGCAATCTGGTGAAAGGTAAGATAAGGAAATTCTTTAATCGGAAATGTTGTTGCGGTGCAAACACGAACATCGCCTGTTTGAGATATGGCTACCTGACAGATAGTAATTTGCATATTTAATCCAATCTGAATCTGTTTTATTGAAACAGACCATAGCAAACATGTCTAAATCCTCTTTTAACACATATTCTTATGATAAAATTTGTGCCAAACCTGATCAGTCGTTTCTGAGACATAGCATCGAGCATAAAACATACTCACACATGCGTACGCGTGAACGTAACACACTCACGCACGCACGCAGGCACACGCACACACGAGCGCGCACGCACACACGCGCTCACGCGCGATAAAGGCTGCATGTATAGATTGCGTAGAACAATGATGCAGTGGGTTGTTGAGATGAGAATTTGTTGAATTAAACGACAATGAAGGGATCCGATCTGTCACTCAAGTATAGGATGTCAGAATCAATTACCTCACATGCAGACTGCCATCACAAGCACAATGAAATATATTATAACTCCGGCATGAAGCGCGAAAGGTCTGTCAAGTGTACGAATTCTATGACCTTGATGGATTTGCAATTTAATATGCATTCTGTTAATTAGTTTCAAAATAATCAATAGCTTACCTGTATATAAGTAACCTTGAAATTGGGATTCTGGTAATTCACGGTTCAAAATATGTAAATCGATTCCAGCACGCGCAAAATGTGGAATATTCTTAGGTGGGGTCACGATGAATATCTGGGTTGGTTTGCCTTATTATTGACCAATTTAGACAACTTAACTAGAAATGGACAGGGCATAGCTTGAAATGAACAGGGCACAGCTAGAAATGGACAGGGCATAGCTAGAAATGGATAACCCTATTCACCGATCTTGTGTCAACTTGTGGTGTATAATGGTAAAACCGGCCAATACTTCCTCTTCAGTAGTCTTGGGGACTGTCTATTTGTAGGCTATGAGAAGACTATTTTCGAGAATTTAACACTGGAATGACTGTCTCGGTTACCGAGCCAGTCATTCCAGTGATAAATTTGCAAAAATAGTCTTCTCTTGACCTGCAAATGGACACTGACTAGACACAAATTTAGATTTTCTTGACCATTAACCCTTTTATTGCCAAACCGGTTTAAAATGATTTTCCTATCGATTTTGGCACCAAAAGGTCAAAGGTCGTCACGTTGACCTAATTAATTATGTAATATTGCGTTTCTCGATGATAACTCGAGTTCTATTGCAGGGATCATTACCAATCTCGCGTAGGAGCTTGTCCTTGGTGGTCCGAAGAGCCGTATCGATGTTGGCGTCAAACGGTCAAAGGGCAAGGTCACGGTGACCTAATTAATCACGTAATATTGCGTTTCCGGATGATAACTCGACTTCTATTGAAGGTATCATTGCGAATCTGGTGTGGGAGCTTATCCTTGGTGTTTCGAAGAACCCTCGATTTTTGCGCCAAACCGTCAAAGGTCAAGGTGACCAATCAATTACCTAATATTGCGTTTCCGAATGATAACTCGAGTTCTATTGAAGTGATCGTTATCAATCTGGCTTGGGAGTTTCTCCTTGGTGGGCCGAAGAACCTTATCTATTTTTGCGCCAAATGGTCAAAGGTTAAGGTGACCTAATGAATTACGTAATATTGCGTTTCCGGATGATAACTCGAGTTCTATTGAAGGGATCATTTAGAATCTGGTGTGGAAGCTTGTCCTTCATAGTCCGAAGAACCCAATCGACTTTTGCGCCAAACCGACAAAGGTCAAGGTCATGGTGACCTAATTAATTACGTAATATTGCGTTTCCGGATGATAACTCGAGTTCTATAGAAGGGATCGTTATCAATCTGGCGTGGGAGCTTGTCATTGGTGGTCCGAAGAACCCTATACATTTCGGCGTCAAACGGTCAAAGGTCAAGGTCATGGTGACCTAATTAATGATGTAATATTGCGTTTGCGGATGATAACTCTAGTTCGATTGAAGGGATCATTACTAATCTTGGGTGGGAGGTTGTCCTTGGTGTTTCGAAGAACCCTATCGATTTTAGTGTCAAAGGTCAAGGTTACAGTGACCAATCTTGGGTGGGAGGTTGTGCTTAACGGAATGGGGGACATATTTTAGTAATCGCTGATTGTCGTTCTGGTTAATTACTGAGTTTGAAAGTGAAGAATTCACATTCAAAATCATTCTGAATACTGATTATTTGGTATCATGTCCAAGTAGCTAAGGTTATTTGAAAGCATTCAAGTGCTATTTTACACTTTATAACTTGGTTTAGATTTCAACTGTTCTTTCACGTACATTTTTAGCCCTGTTCCAGGTAAATGTATTTTAATGGTCATGGTTATTCAATATTCATGGCTATGAAAGTCGCCAGCCCAGGCACCAAATCCGCGCCATGAAACATACGGTGCTACCTGGTTCCAGGTCGTGATTATGTTCATGGCCATGGAGTCACATTTTCAGGGTGCTGAATCATGGCCATGGAAACACACAAATCATGGCAATGAACAGTCCAAAATTTGGCCAGGACAATTTTTCTTTTCCAGGGTTTGTTTCGTGGGATTTTCCATAGGCATAATTTTTGCAAACCCCTGAAAAATTATTTTGCAACTTAAATGTCCATGATTTCCCTGATGGTTCAAGGCTTTTTCATGCCTATAAAAACGGGTGATAACATTTTGTTTCATGCCCTGTAAATATGCACATCGTTTTCTTGGGTATGAGTTATATGATTTCATGGCTATGAACATCCACATTGTCCGCCAAATATACAATTACAGGCCATGACAATTTGTCCTTCCCACGGGTTTTCATGGCAAAAATCATAGGATTTTCATGGCATTTTCATGGCATTAAATTCATCCGTTTTTCTTTGGTAATGCATGGGCTTGCATCCAGTAGTGAAATTACCTGTAATGCAGGTAGTACCATACAGCATGTGGTTTGCGGCACAAGCACAGACAAATGATGAACAAGCCGTGCCTGTTGCTGTGCAATCACCATCAAATATGCATACACTACCAAAAGCACCTGTAATAATAATAATAATAATAATAATAATAATAATAATAATAATGAGAGGCCCAAGGCCCTTAGCATTAATTTGAAGGATTTCAATTTAAATACACATGATGGATGATTTTCAGAAAATCCAAGATGGCTACCAAAGAAATTGACTAATTAAAATTATCATTTGATATGGTGAAGCAGACGATCGTTTGACTCAAGGTTCGTTGAAATTGGACCATTGATTTGAGTAGCATTTTAAATTGTTCCACACAATTTTTGAAAAAAACAAGATGGTCACCAGTGAAATTGACAAATCAAAATTCGGATTAAAGGTTCTAAAGCATACGACTTTAGGATCCTTCCAGCCAAAACTTGGTTTAAATTCACGCAGTTAAGATGCAGGTTTTTTTTTTTTACAATTTACGATAAATTTGTCATAAAATCTAAGATCTTAACTAAAAATATTTACGAAACATAATTCTGAATATATCTGGTACCTACCCCAATAGGGTCCTTCTAGCCAAATATTCTTGAAATCGGTCAAACCGTTAAAAAGACTCGATTTGACAATTACCAGTAAATTTTTAATAAAATCTCACATTTTCACCCAAAAATGTGATGAATCAAAATTCTGAAAGGAATTCTGGAGCCTATCATCATAGTGATTTGTTTGAGATCGGTCCAAATGGTAAGAAGAACCAATTTAACAATTTCCGGTAAATTGTTCATAAAATCTACCATTTTCACCAAAAAATTGTACAAATCAAAATTTTGAATAGAAATTCTAGAGCCTATCACCATCGAATCCTTTCAGGCAAATTTCTCGTGCCGTGTTCGTCATTCCTCTGTGAAATATAATTTTGGAAATGATTCTAAAATTTACCGTGAATGTCTTCGACATGGTTCCCGGTTCGTTTATGCATCCTACAGGATCAATTTATGGGTGTATGTGTGATCATTAACGTTCTTATCGTCAGTTTACGTGCTCTTGGTTGTAATGTTTTGGGTCTTTGGGTGCTGGAGGGTTAATGTATAATTTATTGTCAATTTATTTGAAAATTATTTGTCTGCCTTCTGTTTTTTATTAAATCGCTAGCTTATTGTAGTCGTGTGCTTACTTTTTAGGCCAAGCCCCCTCCTCATTCTTGTGCTACATGCCATAAGTTGGTTCGTGTCACATTTCAGGGCCATGTCTGTTTTCGATGCTCTTCCTGTAATATTGATGACCGTTGTAGTGATTTTTCGGTGTGGTCCCCCGAACTGATGGTTAGGTATTTAGCTCAGGAGTTAGCTGGGTTTGACGCGGCGTCAGGTTGTTAAAAATTAAATCAGGAAGCACCTGTTTTGGCTCAGGTTGGTGCTTCATGTCCACAAGTGGAGGAATCAGGTTTGGCCGCCCCTGCATGGTTCGGGCCCGCTATGCAAGGCGTCTTGCATAGCGTCCTGCCTACGCTGGTGTCATCCTTGATTCCAAAGGCTGTGGCGCAACCTCTCCCCATACTTGGTATGGACCCTGTTCTCGGACAGGGTCCTGGAATGGCTATCCGGGGGGGGGGGGTAGGGGTACCATCGTGTATGGCCCTACTGGTGGTGCCGTCTAGCTCTGGTCTGGCGGGTTCTACTTCTCCGCGGCCACCTCCGGGTGGTCCAGTAGTGGTAGCCTGTCCATCATGCATAGGAGCCGTTCGCCATGTCGGCTCCAATGCGTCCTCGTCTGCTGATGACTCTTCGGAGTCGGAGGATCAGGACACCATGATAGAGAGGTTGTTGTGGCCTGAGATAATGCGGGTGGTGTGCATGGAGGTCGATTCCATCGTGGGTGGTGCCGCCCTCCATTTGTTTGGTTTGGTGCAAGCCCTGGTTGAGCGAGCATCCACCCAGTGACGGTTGGTTTGCCACCAGTCGACACAGTGACAGGTGTTGCTGGCCAGGCGTGGTACTCACCTATCATGCCTGAACCTGCGGCTAGACATGGGGTGCCGTTGGCGCCCATGCACGGCCTCGGTTCTGGAAACGTCACGGGTCCACACGGTTTTCCGTGCAGGCCTACTCTATGGAATGCTATGTTCCATGGGGTGGTGGCGGAATCGCGCAGTACCGGTGCTCATGGCTATCCAACAGTGGCTCCCAGCCGGGAGACCACTGTTGGTAGACCTGTGGCCACATCAACGGGTGATGTGTTCACGAGAGTGTCATCCTCTGAAATGTATTGGGGTGATGCTCTGGCTTGGCCAGTCAGGGGGAATACATCCATGGTCTCGGCCACTTCAGAGGACATGCCCAGTCCGTCGATTGTGGTCATTCGGATTGGGGTCTTGCCCGCGACTAGGATCCAGCCCATTGGAATGGATTCCAAGTTCAAAGGCCTGCTGGAAGCAATCTATGCGAAGCAGTTGTCTTCGAAAAGCCGAAGGAGAGGTGCGGGCAACGGGCTGCATTCCAGGAGTGGAATATGAGTGGTATGGTGCGGTCCCAACGGTCATAGAGGATGCCCGTTAGGTTCTGGATGTCCACAGTGCTGGAGCAGGTGGTCCTGCTCAGGCACTGGTGGATAAGCACCAGGGCCACTCAGAAGAAGTCCTGGCTTTATGCGATTAGGGTGTGAGGGCGGCAATAAATGCCATCAATCACTCCTATCATTTGCTTCAGTTGGTGTGCACTAAAGCTGGGCCTGATGGCCTGGTGCTGTCAATGGATGCATTGGCACGGGTGCAGGCATGTTTTACCAAGTTGAGGAGGCAGATAGTCCTGGACCATATGAACGCCCTGAAGGACCGAGTATCTTTGGTGGCCATGTATGGGCCATCTTGGAAGACTCTGCTAACGTTGCGCAAAATAGGCTTGTGGGTAATATGCAGCTGGGGCTAGTGCGGCAAGTGCATGCACTAGGGCCCGCATCTAAACGTCAGCCACTCAGCCTTCGTCCAGTAAACACAAGAAGAGCAAAGTGAAATCTGCGCCTTCTTATAGTGGTACTGCTGGGCCTTCACAGCCGCCACCAGCTAAGAAGGCGAAGAAGGCTAAGGAGGACCCTGTATGCCCTAGTGGCGGCCATGATCACCTGAGAGGCGGTAAGGGTAAGTTCTCAAAGGGTGGAAAGAAGGGAGCAGACCATACCTGAGGGCATGGTGGCTCCCTTCACATCCGTCTGGAGCACGCCTGTGCGACAGAAACATTGGTGCCAATCAGACCAGTCTAGCCGAGACCAAAATGGTTATCGCTTTCCCTCGTCAAGAGGGGGTGGGGGGTGGGGGGAAGCGGAGCACGAACCAGACATCCTCTGTAGATGTCAATGTGCCTATAGTGGGTGGAAGGTTCATGCGTTTCGTCGAGGCATGGCGAAGTTTGACGTCAGACAGTCTGGTCCTTGGATGGATATCTTAGGGAAACATGCCAGCGTGGTGAGACATCCCTCCACAAAATCTGTCTTTGGCACCAGTCTGGACTCCCATACCTTATCCCCAAGAGACAGTGGGGTGGGGAGGGGGGGGGGGTTGTGGGGGCGGTGTGGAGACCCGTACACAATCTCAGACCATTGAATTACTTTATCCATAATGTGGTGTGTATTAATCGATCTGAAAGATGCATATTTCCACATTCCAATGAACAGGGACTGTCACGGGGTTCTACGATCCACGTTTCAGAATCGTGTCTGGGAGTTTGTAGTGCCCCCATTCGGCCTCTCGACGGCTCCAATGCTTTTCACCAGAGTGGTCCTAGCGATGACAGCGTTTCTCAGAAAAGAGAATGTGGCCCTTTACAACTACATAGACGATTGACTTATCAAGACAGACGCCTGAGATTGCTTTCAGAGCTAGGCTGGATAGTCAATAAGGAGAAATCGGAGTTGACTCCAACTCAACACTTCGTCTTTTTGGGGATGTGATTCGATCTAGAGAAAGGCATGGTGTACCATTCAGAGCCCAGATCGAAGTCTCTGAAAGCCATTCTCAAGAGCTTTCGAGAGGGAAACTACATTCAGGCGAGGAGGTTTCTTCAGATGCTGGGCATCATGGTCTCCATGGAGCAGGTGATCCCGTACGCTACTCTAATGTGAAGACCTAATCCGTTGTAGGTGATGTCTATGTGGAAATAGAGAATGGACACCCTGTCAAAACAGGTACCGGCTTTGGAGCCGATAATGTCGCATCTTGGATGGTGGACGGAGGGTCAGTATCTCTTAGGAGGAGTTTCGCTTTACCTACCCAACCCCAGCTGTCCTTAAACACGGATGCATCGCTGAAGGGGTGGGGCGTACCTGGGAGAACACCAGGTCTCTGGCACATGGACTTTCACATAGAGTCAGCTGCATATCGATATTTTAGAAATGATGTCAGTGGAACTGGCACTGGAGAGATTTCTTCCAGAAGTCAGGGGCAATGTGATATTGATACGGTCAGACAATTCGACAGTAGTATCATACATAAATCGCTGAGGAGGGACAGGTCACCCACACTGTGTATGAAAGGGTGGAATTACTCGGTTGTTTTGAAAGCAGCTCGCATTCCTGGGCGATTGAACAGTCTGGTGGATGCTTTGTCTTGCAGACAGATGATCTTGCTGACAGAATGGTCTCTCAACCCTCCGGTTCTACAAATGATCTTCGAGCATTGTGGCAAACCCAACGTGGACTTGTTCACCACACACGAAAATGCTCAAATCACAACTCATGTCTCGCCGTTCCAAATCCAAATGCCATCGATATAGATGCTCTGGCGATAAGCTGGAGAGGGATGCACGCATACGCGTATCCACTCACCATCCTTCTACCGAAGGTGTTGGGCAAGATTCGAGAGAAGCCATGCCTGGTCCCGCTGATTGCACCATTTTGGCCCAGCATGGCGTGGTTCACGGATCCTCTAGATCTGTTGGTGGACAACCCAGTGCAGCTGCCCTAGATTCCGAACATAATCTCCCAGGCCAACAGCTTCTTCCTAGTCGAGGAGCCCGAAATGTGCAGAATGACTACGTGGATGTTATCAAACAACGTTCCATGTCTGAAGACTTTTCTCAACAAGCTGCGAGTTTCATCACAGCCACGAGAAGGAGGTAAACCTTCAAGTTATATAACAACAAGGTTAACAAATTTGCAGAAAGGTGTGAAGGAAAGGATCCCAATCCCTTTCAATCCACTATTCAGCAAATAGCAGACTTTCTTTGTGAGCTATTCTTTACAGGATTAGCTCCTATCACTATTGCTGGATACAAGTCAACTCTGGCATCAGTTATTCCTTGTGTAGACAACAGGGATAGTCCAGAGGTGGCCCAGTTAAACGTGATTGTGAAGGGAATGAGCAATCGCCGACCGAGACAACTGGTAGTAATTCCAGCCTGGAGTCTATCTTTGGTGTTCAATGTGCTAACCAATCCATGGGTTCGGTTAGTCTAAAGCATAGGACTCCCAAGGCGGTTTTTGTACTGGCAGCTTCCTCAGCCAGAAGGTGTACTGAGATCCACGGCCTTTCAGTAGAGAAAGACTGATTTATTTTCTCTGGAGAATGTCTGCTACTGCTCCCAAGAGCAGACCTCATGTCAAAGAACCAATCTTTGAAATATCCCGGCAAACCAATAGATTTACAGAAACTTACATGGTATGATCATGATGCCAGTGCCTCGACCAAGTACATGAAACTGACGGACTCTATACGATCAAATGATAGACATGTGTGGATCTGCCATAAAAAAACCTTATGGCGCAGCATCCATGGATACTATTTCTCGTTGCGTAGTTGAGTGTATTCAAACCACCCAGGAAATTGCGACCAGTCACCAGGTGCAAGGTGCCAGGGCACATGACGTCAGAGAAGTAGCACCCTCGACTGCCCTATACAATCGTGTCTCGTTAGAGGACTATATGAGGATATATGCGACTTAGCCAATCCACTCGCTTTAGCAGCTTTGAACGCTAGATAATGGACCACACTGTTCGTTCTCCTTAGGTAGCATAGTGCTAAGTTTAGAGATAGACAGGCATGGCCATCAAGAGGATTCCAACAGGTAAAGTCATGATAGGCCATGATGTGATGGTTGTGGCGTCGTATCTGAAATCCAAAAGTCATAAGGTAATTCAAGTTTTACTGTTTTTTTGTATTATTTTTATATATCATGTTCATTCAACCTATATAGTCAAGTTCATTCCCAGGCTATTGCTTGTCAAGAGCTGTTAACCCTCTTGGCATACTTGTGTTTCAGGTGAGATACATGTTCGCTAGCCCTCGTCCCTTTTTTGGCGAAGGGTGAGGGGAGGGCGGGGGCAGTTATGCAAGTGTGAGTCGGTCTTAGCTTGACAGTTCTCTTGGAGAAGACCGTGTGTCAAGTTTAGTCTCGATCTTTCTCTATGGGCACTGAGGTTTTGCATGACTTGCCCCTTCCCACCAGGTTAATGATCAAATCTGGTGTTATCAATAAGTAATGTAATTGTAAGTATTGATCGAACGAGAATGAAGGAAATTTCAATTTCCCTTTCTCCGAGATCTAACAATATTTACATTACGGACCCTGCCTCCCAGCCCCACGGGGGCAACCCATGTATCGGTCTCGTTTGTTGCTTAGGCTATGCAAACTAGTGTCAGTCGATGCTAACTGGTACACCGTGTGTGTTGAGGGCGGGTACCCTGTTCGAGGAACCAGCTAGAGCTGTACAATAAGACGATTCATAGGCCACAGCCCCTAGGTGGCGGTTATCAATAAGTAATGTAATGGTAAGTATTGTTAGATCTAGGAGAGACGGAAATTGAAATTTCCTTCATTTCAAATCATCATACAGAGACTGGGCGACCTCGTTCCGCCCTGGTAGTTTATGTACCATGCTCTCGCGAATATATTGTGCACTAATAGATAACACGCAGGGCAAGATTTGACAAAATATGAGCTAAAAAGCCTTATACAGCTATATAACGCGCAGTCATAGTTCAGAAATATTGCAAACCATATTTTTCTGGCGAACGAAAATTGGTAACTTTACCGCCAGATGCAAAACAAGAGGCCCAATGTGTCTCTATCGCTCACCTGGACCATAGGCATCTCAACTAGAATGGTCATTAACAATAAGTAGAACTCTAATACTCTAATGAGTTGAGCAGACTTGTAACAAGAAAACAGAGGTCATGTTTCTTTATGTATCAACTTCTCTTGAACAAACTTTATTGGCCGTGAGTCATCAACATCATATCTCCCAAATTTCTGCCCAATCCATTTAGTGGCTCTGGAGATGAAGTTGCTTTCATGAAAATCACGTCATCCAAGATGGCCTCCCAACCATTTGGCAAATCAAGTCCGCTTGAACAAACTTTGTTCAGCTCGTGCCAAAAATGATATTTTTGGGGTTTTGAATTAATCGCACAACCAGTTTCGGCGAAGAATTTTAAAGACATTTCTAAAGATCGACCAAAATCCATGATGGCCACTGGCCAAGTTGGCCGATCTGCTGTGCTTGAACAAAATTAAGGATGTTTCCTGCCAAATATAATTGAAATCGGCCCAGTAGTTCTCTAGAAGACATTTTTAATTTCCCATTGCTTTAGTATGGGAGCTTTTTCCTGGAAAATTATCCAAGATGGCGGACAACCCGTTTATCCGACAGTTTCAAAATTTAGAAATTTGAGATTAGAATACCCAAAAACGTATATAAAACTAATTTCCGTCTCAAAATCCATCAAACATAAAAATCTAATATGGCCGCCAATCACGCTATATTTTGATTGGCCCACGGCGGCCATGTTTTTTGACGGATCAACTTCTTTTGAACAAACTTTAATGGCCCTTAGGCACTAATCATATCTGCCAAATTTCGGCCCGATCCCTTTAGCGGTTCTGGAGAAATTGTTTTCTGAAAAAATAGGTCAGCCCAGATCAATCAAGTTCTCGTGAACAAATTTGGTTCAGCTCTTGTCCTAGATGATATTTCATGAGTTATGAATCGATCCCTTTTCGGTTCCGGTTTCGGAGAAGAATTTTAAAGACATTTCTAAAAATCATTCCAAATCCAAGGTGGCCACTGGCCCAATTGGCCAATCGGCTTCATTTGAACAAGCTTGGATCCCTATGCCCTAAGAATGCTTCCTGCCAAATATAATTGAAATCGGCCAATTGCTTTAGTATGGGCGGCTTTGGCGGGAAAATAATCGAAGATTGCCGCCAAACCGTTTACCCGACAGTTTAGTAAATGGCAAATTTGAGCTCAGATTACCAAAACATATATAGAACCAATGTTGGCCTCAAAATCCATCAAATAAAGAAACCCAATATGCCGCCAAACACGCTACATTTTGATTGGCTCACGGCGGCCATGTTTTTTGACGGATCAACTTTTCTTGAAGAAACTTTAAAAGCTCTTAATCCCTAATCATACCATCCAAATTTCGGCCTGAATCCTTCAGCGGTTCTGGAGAAGAAGTCGTTTCTGGAAAACTAGGTCATCCAAGATGGCCGCCGAACCATTCGGGCAAGCAAGTCTTCTTGAACAAACTTGGCTCATGTGTTTCCCTAGATGATGTTTCATGGGTTTTGAATCGATACCCCAAGCAGTTTCGGAGAGTATTTAAAAAACGTTTCCTAAAATTGGCTGAAATCCAAGATGGTTGCCAGTCAAATTGGCTGATGGGCTTCATTTGAACAAACTTGGATCCCTATGACCTAAGGAACCAAATATAAATGAAATCGGCTCCGTCGTTCTTGAGAAGATGTCGTTTAAATGAAAAGTTGATGGACGGATGATGGACGGACGACGGGCACATGATGGACGGTCGCCACGGTATAAGCTCACTTGGCTTTTCAGGCCAGGTGAGCTAATAATAATAATAATAATAATAATAATAATAATAATAAAAATAATAATCGGTTATCGGCTAAATATTTGGTTATTTTTATTAATATTAACAAGTTTCTTTCATACTTTAACCATAATATAACGCTCAAAGCCATCTTTGAGCGAGAAATACATTCAATATACAGGGGAATACTCATACGCTAGCGATATCATCGCCATCTAATTATCATAATGTAACCAAGTTGGCCGGGACGAAATCGCGCATGTGACCAAAAATCTCACCAATAAATATACTGCTGAATGCATACGCTGAGTAGGAAATAGTGAATTTATTGTTCAAATTGTTTTAAAAACATTATCTTCTGTACATATTTATTATTAATTTACGATATTGGCATTAGCGACGCTACAAAACCTGTTTTTTAGTTGGCAGGCCTCCTTCCAGTCCAGATATCAGTGGAATGCATCCAATCACAAACAAGTTTTAATTGGGCCTTCCAACATAAGCGATCTATGTTGGTCGGACATATGACAATATAATGACTTGTCAGTTTGAGTTTTATTTCATCATTTAAGAATCATACACGTAAGATTTAAAAATATTACATAGAATACAAATATTAGAGAGGATATAAACCACATATTGGTGATTGCAATACTGCAAGAGGAAATAGCGATTACCATTTGTTGATATCGCATTATTAGGCTGAAGTTCACGTCCGGGAGGACGGTCTGACCAAAAATTCTGAGCCGAGAAAATGTGATAAAAGCTTATACTAATTCATATTACGCACTCCCTTTCTGGCCTTGAGTAAAACTAGCAAAAAATGCGCAATATATTCGCGAAAGTACTGGTAAAGTAAGTAACTAATGTTGATTTTTCTGATCGAACCAGAAGTATCTTGTCCTGTATTCTTTCCAAGAAATGGTCCAGGCCCAGATTTACTGCCCGTAATTCCAGCAGGTTGATATGTTTTTGTGACTGATCCAGATTTCAAAGCCCTGATACGGTGAATTGGTTCAGGCAACCTCTCCGTCCCTCCATAGATGCATCCGTATACATAGTTATTTAAGGGCGGGTGGGTTGAGCATCACACCCGCAAGGAGATTCTATCTCTTCATCCACCATTGAAGGTGGTGAATAAGAGGTTCCAGCACTGACACCCGTGATTCCAATGATCCTGTACTCTGGGTCCACTGTGTCATGAGAAATAACTATATAGGCCGCCTTTGCAAGGCTGCCTGAGGAATGACTGGTTCCAGTGAAATCAACAACCCCAACATTCTCAAGTAAACCGGTGACAGCACATGACTGTTGCACACTGACTGTATTAGTGAGATGAGTATTTCTACTCTCTCCTGGGTGGGATAAACATATCCTATCTCCAGATTGGAGTATATGCCCAGGTAAACAAACTTCTGGAATGTAGTCAGCTCTGATTTTTGAAAGTTCATTATCCAGCCTAAATCTGTCAACGTTTTCAAAACTATTTCTAGACTTGCTGATAGACTTTCTTGATGGTGTGCTTTTAACATCCAGTCGTCTATGTAAGTTTTGACAGGTATGCTTCTCCTGCGGATGTATGCTGTGATTGTAAGGACCACCCTGGTGAAGACCCGAGGAGTCATGGAAATTCCAAAAGGAAGAACTTTGAATTCCCACTATCATCCCTGAAAAGCGAATCTCAGGAACCGACAAAAACTCCTCGAAATAGGAATGTGGAAATAAGCATCCTTCAGATCTATTGTTGTCCCCATTCCCTTGTCTAGCCCCACCGACACCATTTTGACCGTTTCCATCTTGAAACTCTGTGTGTTTATGTACTTGTTCAATAGCTTTATGTTAAGAATTGGCCTCCACCCTCCAGTGCTTTTGCTTACTAGAAACACTGTTGATTTTCACTCAAAAATTTGATGACTCAAATTTCCGAATATGCGGTCTGGAACCTACGACCATCGGGTCCTTTCAGCGAAATTTGGTTGAAATCGCTCAGAAAGGTAAGGAGAAGAAGCTATTTTACAAATTCCGTTACATTTTGCAAAGAATCCAAGATTTTCACCCAAAAAATTGATGAATTAAAATTCCGAATGGAATCACTGGAGCCTACGACGATAGGGTCCTTTCAGGCAAATTTGGTTTAAATCGCTCAGAATGGTAAGAAGATGCAGTTTGACAATTTACGGTAGATATTTCATAAAATATTTTCACCCAAAAAATTGATGAATCAAAATTCCGAATGGAAGCTCTGGAGCCTATGACGATAGGGTCCTTTCAACCAAATTTGGTTGAGATCGGTCAGAACGGTAAGGAGAAGAAGCAGTTTGACAATTTCCGGTACATTTTGCATAAAATTTAAAATTTTCACTAAAACAATTGATGAATCAAAATTCCGAATAGTCGGTCTAGAGGCTACGACCGTCAGATCCTTTCAGCCAAATTTGCTTGAAATGGCTCAGAGGCTTAAAGAGAAGTAATTTGAATATTTCCGGTACATTTTTCATAAAATTTAAGATCTTCACCCAAGAAATTGATGAATTAAAAGTCCCAATGGAAATTCTGGAGCCTATGACCATAGAGTCCTTTCAGCAAAATTTGGTTGAAATCGCTCAGAATGGGAAGAAGAAGCAATTTGACAGTTTCAGTACATTTTTCATAAAATCTCAGATTGTTACCAAAGAAATTGATGAATCAAAATTACCAATGGAAGCCCTGGAGTCTATGATCAGATGGTCCTTTCAGCCAAATTTGGTTGAAATCGCGCAGAATTTGAGGAATCAAAATTCTAAAGAAAAAATTCTAGAGGGTATTAACATAGGATCCTTCCAGCCAAATTTGTTTGAAATCGCTCAAACCGTTAAGGAGAAAAAGTGATTTGACAATTTCCAGTAAATATTTCATGAAATCTAATATTTTCAACCAAAAAATTAACACAAAATTCTGAATGGATGATCTAGAGTGTATCATCATCACATTCTTTCAGCAAAATATGATTGAAATTGGTCAAAATGGTAAGGAGAAGAAGCAATTTGACAATTTCCGGTAAAATTTAATAAAATCTAGGGTTTTCACCCAGAAAATTGATGAATTAATATTCCGAATGGAATATCTGGAGCCTATGACCATAGGACCCTTTCAGCCTAATTTGATTGAAATCGCTCAGAATGGTAAGGAGAAGAAGCAATTTGACAATTTCCGGTAAAATTGAAAAAAATCTAAGATTTTCACTAAAACAATTAATGAATCATGATTAAGAATAGGCGGTTGGAGCCTACGACTATCGGGTCTTTTCAACTAAATTTGGTTAAAATCGCTCAGAACCGTAAGAAGAAGGAATTTGACAACTTCCGGTTCATTTTTCATAAGATTTAAGATCTTCCCCCCAAAGAATTGATGAATTAAAATTCCAAATGGAATCTCGGGAGCCTATGACCATAGGGTCATTTCAGCCAAATTTGGTTGAAATCGCTCAGAATGGTAAGGAGAAGAAGCAATTTGACAATTTCTGGTGCATTTTTCATAAAATCTCAGATTTTCACCAAAAAAATGGATGAATAAAAATTACCAATGGATGCGCTGGAGCCTATGATCATACGGTCATTTCAGCCAAATTTGGTCGAAATCTCGCAGAATTTGAGGAATCAAAATTCTAAAGAAAAATTCTAGAGGGTATTAACATAGGATCCTTCAAGCCAAATTTGTTTGAAATCGCTCAAACTGTTAAGGAGAAAAAGTGATTTGACAATTTCCAGTAAATATTTCATGAAATCTAATATTTTCACCCAAAATATTAACAAAACAAAATTCTAAATGGATGATACAGCGTATCACCATCAAATTCTTTTAGCAAAATTTGGTTGAAATTGGTTAAAATGGTAAGTAGAAGAAACAATTTGACAATTTCTGGTAAAATTTAATAAAATCTAGGATTTTCACCCAGAAAATTGATGACTTAAAATTCCGAATGGAAGATCTAGAGCCAACGACCATGGGGTCCTTTTAGCGCAATTCGGTTGAAATCGCTCAGAATGGTAATGAGAACAAGCAATTTGACAATTTCCAGTACATTTTTCATAAAATCTAAGATTTTCACCCAAAAAATTGCTGAATCAAAATTCCAAATGGATCTTCTGGAGCCTACGGCCATAGGGTCCTTTCAGCCAAATTTGGTTAAAATTGCTCAAAATGGTAAGAAGAAGAAGCAGTTTGACAATTTCCGGTATATTTTTCATAAAATCTAAGATTTTCACCCAACAAATTGATGAATTAAAATTCTGATTGGAAATTCCGGAGTCTACGACTATAGGGTCCATTCAGCCAAATTTGGTTGAAATCGCTCAGAATGTTAAGGAGACGAAGCAATTTGACAATTTCCGGTAAATTTTTCATAAAATCTAAGATTTTCACCCAGATAATTGATGAATTAAAATTCCGAATGAAAATGCTGGAGCCTACGGCCATAAGGACCTTTCAGGCAAATTTGGTTGAAATCGTCCAGAATGGTAAGGAGAAGAAGCAATTTGACAATTTCCGGTACATTTTTCATAAAATCTAAGATTTTCACTCAAAAAATTGATGAATTAAATTCCGAATGGCAGTTCCGGAGCGTACGAGCCTAGTCTCCTTTCAGCCAAATTTGGTTGAAATCGGCCAAGTGGTTAATGAGGAGTAATGTTTTAAAGCAAAAGGTGATGGATGACGGACGGACGACGGACGGTCACTACGGCATAAGCTCACTTTGCTCTTCGGACCAAGTGAGCTAATAATAATAATAATAATAATAATAATAATAATAATAATAATAATAATAATAATAGTAATAGTAATAGTAATAATAATATTAATAATAATAATAATAATAATAATAATAATAATAATAATAATAATAAATATAGCCGCGAACGGCGATGCATCGGGGGGGGGGGGGGGGCAAGTGGCTAGCATCCCGGTTGCTAAGACGAGAAGCTCATCTGAGTCAGCTCTTATAGGTGGCTTAGTGCCTAAATAAGCCTCTTAGATTTGATCAAGTTGGATTAATGCTGTCAGTTTTATTGAATTATGTGAGAAGGTTACAGTAGGAATCTTCTTTATCCGCCCAGTCTACCCATCATTGACTGTGGTTTTGAAAAACAAACAATCACGTGTCAACAATGGCAGTAAAAATAATATAAATGAAATCGGCCCAGTTCTTCTTGAGAAGAAGACAATTCAATTCTCCAATTGCTTTAGCATTAGCAATTTTGGCGGGAAAACGATCTAAGATGGCCGTCAAACCGTTCGCCCAACAGTATTGAAAATGGGAAATTTGGAATCAGAAGACCCAAAAACCTAAGTAAAACCAATTTCGGCTTCAAATTTCCACAAATAAAAAAATTCAAAATGGCCACCAATCATGCTGAATTTTGATTGGTCGATGGCGGCGATGTTTCCTTACATATCAATGTCTCTTGAATAACCTGTAATTTCCCTCAGTCCCTAATCATATCGCCCAAATTTCGGCCCAATCCGTTCAGAGGTTCTCGAGAATAACTCGTTTTCACGAAAACTAAGTCATTCAAGATGGCCACCTAAGTTTTTGGCCAGTCAAATACCCTTGAACAAACTTGGTTCAGCGGATGCCCTAGATGACATTTCATGAGTTTTGAAATAATCCGCCCAGTGCTTTCGAAGGAGATTTTTAAATACGTTTCCCGAAATACGACAACATCCAAAATGGTCACCGCCCTGATAGGCCAACCAGCATTGTTTGAACAAAATCAAATTTCTATTACATAATGATGCTTTCTGCAAAATATAATTGAAATCCACCCAGAGGTTTCCGAGGAGAAGGAATTTAAAATTTCCAATTGCTTTACTATGGGGGAATTTGGCAGGAAAACGATCCAAGGTGGCCGTCAAACCGTTCGTCCGACAGTTTGGAATCAGAAGACCCAAAAACCTATGTGAAACCAATTTCGGCTTAAAATTTCAACAAATAAAAAAATTTTAAATGGCCACCAATCATGCTGAATTTTGATTGGTCGATGACGGCCATGTTTTTGGACGTATCTATTTCTCTTGAACAAACAATAATGGGCCTCAGTCCCTAATCATATCAACCAAATTTTGGCCCGATCCGTTCAGCGGTTCTGGAGAAGAAATCATTTTCACAAAAACTAGGTCATTCAAGATGGCCACCCAAGTTTTCGGTCAATCAAATCCCTTGAACAAACTTGGTTCAGCCTATGCTCTAAATGATATTTCATGAGTTTTGAATCAATCCGCCAAGTGGTTTCGGAGGAGAAGAATTTTAAAAACGTTTCCCCAAATACTACAAAATCCAAAATGGCCGGTGGCCTAATATGCCCACCAGCGTTGTTTGAACAAAATCAAATTTGTATTACCTAGCGATGCTTCCTGCAAAATATAATTGAGATCCACCTGGTGGTTTCCGAGGAGAAGGCATTTTAACTTTCCAATTGCTTTACTACGGGGAATTTGGCGGGAAACGAATCCAGGATGGCAGCCAAACCGTTGATCGAACAAATTCGAAAATGCCAGATTTGGATTTCTCGACCCAAAAACCTATATATGTCCAATTTGGGCATCAAAATCCATTAAATAAAAATTCAACATGCCCGCCAGAAAGCTTGATGCTGATCGGTCCATATGGAAATCCATGTTTTTCGAGCTATTAACTTCTCTTGAACAAACTTTATAGGGATCCACTCTCCGCTGCTTCTGATCAAATTTAACTTCATTCTGTTCAGTGGTTCTGGGGAAGAAGATTTAAAAAAACGCTGGAAAATTTTCCGCAAAATCCAAGATGGCCGCCAACCTATCTAGAAAATCATATCTATTCACACAGAAAAAGTTAGCTCTATAAGGCCCTCTTGCCATGCCAAGCTTGAAGTTCACCGGCACTTTTGTCTTCATGCAATCCGCGAACAAAAATATAGGTGGATTATTAATTTTCCCATTGGTTTACTATGGGAGATTTTGTCGGGAAATGAATCCAAGATGGCGGCCAAACCGTTAATCCGACAGATTCGAAAATGCCAGATTTGAATTTCTCAACCCCCAAAAGCTATATATGACCAGTTTGGGCTTAAAATTCCATCAAATAAAAAATCCAATATTTCCGCCAGATGGCTTTATTCTGATTGGTTCATACGCAAATCCGTGTTTTTCGAGCTATCGACTTGCCTTGAAAAAATTGTTATGAGACCCACTCTCCGATGATTTTCACCAAATTTCAGCTCATTCCATTCAGTGGTTCTGGAGAAGATTTTTTAAAACGCAGGAAAATTTTCCGGAAATCCAAGATGGCCACCAACCTATCTAGAAAATCATATCCATTAACTAAAAAGTTTGCGCTAATAAGGCCCTCTTGCCATGCAAAGCTTGAATTTCATTGGCATTTTTGTCTTCGCGCTATTCGCTAACAAAAAAGCACGGAATAATTAAAAAAATAAAAATAAACAGAACGAAAACAATAGGGTGCCAAGCACCAGCTTGGCCCCCTAATAAATACAATGCACTCGAGGGAGGTGTTGACCGACGCCTTTTTGCTCTGTCTTGACTGTGTGCTTAGTGACCCCCATGACATATATATTTGATCTGTTGCCTTCAGACTCACATCACTCTTAAAGTGTTGTAATGTGAAGATGTGTGCTTAATCTGGTGATTCGACAATGTACCATCTCCCATTCCAGAGTTATGGCCAAAGATCTGTTATCTCGTATACACTTCCTGACCACGTGACCTAGATATTTTATGCTTTTTCCTGAAACTCATAAACTAATGGACACCTATAATACGAATGGATGTGCCAAATTTGGTGATTCTACCTTCTGCTTTCCGGAGTTATGGCTAAAAATGTGTTTTATTGTATGCACTTCGTAACCACGTAAGCTAAATATGTGATGCTTTCTGTGATGTTCCAAATTTGGTGATTCCACCTACTTGCGTTCAGATATAGAATAGAATGTGTATTATATTACCGATTTTGTGATTCTGCCTTCTCGCATTGCATAGTTATTGACGAAAATATGCATTCCGGTATGCAGTAAATGACCCCGTGACCTCTATTTTTGACCAGTTGATAAAAAAATAAAGGGTTTTCTAACTACTCATAATATGAAGGCTTGTAAAAAAAATTTTGTGTTTCCACATCATATGATTCCTGAGACATGCCTCAGATAATTAGAGAGGGAGACGGACAGGCAGTCAGACAGACAGACATACATACAGACAGCCTGTTTACGCTTCTACCAAGGGTCCAATCTCTTACTACTCGAGAAATCTGATGCACAGCCATTTAATAAATAACAATGCATGCATTAGATTGTTTTGATGCGATGTTATATATATGTAATGCATGTATGCGTGTACGCACGTGTGCACAGAGTGTACATGCATGCGAGTCCAGGGCTATAACTCAGGGTTTACAGGAGGGCTATCATCACGAAAATTTGTTCAAGAATATCCAAATATTTGCTAATTGAATTTGCAGGCCGAGAGAAAACTATTTTTTGGAAATATACAACTGGAATGATCGGCTCTGTTACCACGAAGCCAGTCATTTCAGAGGTAAATCTTTTTTAAAAATGTCTTCTCTTGGCCTATAAATGGACGTTGCTCAAGACCACTATACCTTTGGACGGCTTCGTCATGATGGGGGTTAAGAACTTCACTAACCGTATGGATTTTGCTGGCTACATCCTAGCCATGTATGGTGGTGATCCAGTAAGATCTCAAGGTTTAGTCAGACATTGATACCGAAAGATGATGAATCCAATCTGTCACTCAAGCATAGTCAAATATAGGTTGACATCACAATCATAATTGAGTCAATACTCAGTCATGAAGCTGGGGAGGTATGTCAAGTGTACGAACCGTATGTCTTTGATGGATTTACTATTTACTAAATATTCTGTTAAATATTTTGAGACTAATTTGAATGGGCGCTATTGCTGCCATAGTCAGCTGTGTTGAAAGTTGGTCTGTAATGTCTGTTATCTATAGCATTGGAGATTTAGATAGTTGGAGCACACTAAAACCAAGTCAAAGGTGGCAAGTGTAACAAGAATCACAAAAACAATGTCTTCCTCCATGAACGACGGTGCCAAACTGTGCCAGACAAACGGGTACTCGGCTATCACGTGTGCTATGCAGTTCCAGAAAGTTGAAGAGTAGTAAAATCCAGTGCCCCAGCTGGTACACATCATCCATGTTCACCCCATTCATATGGGTCACTCTCCGTGCATGCAAATCGTTGTACACAACAACTCAGCAGCTGGTGACATTGCAATGAAAGCATGTCTTCTGCCAGAAAAAGCAGACATGTAAATGCCTCCAATTAACTTCGGATAGCATCTGGGTGCACATCCACCGAACTGCATATCAACAATTCGTTATCTGGCAAAAGTCACTAATCATCAACCAATTATCTACCAGATTCAGATGGTAATTGGTGCATAGAACACTCCAACCCCATATTATGCCCAAGAACCCAGCAACAGTTAGAATGATTTAGCTGACTACCTGCGTGCAGTAGTGAAGCATCTAGAAGTTGACTTAAATGTAAATGTAGTGAGATACCATGTAGATAGGTATACACGTCGATGGGTGGTGGACAGGGCAATCATTCAAACAACTTTCAAGATGATGATTTTGGTGACTTCCTGTCATTTTGAGTTGGACTGTTAAACATGTTAAATGCCACTAGCAATTAGTATTTAGACTAGACATTTCCAGTTTATCCATCAGTCATATGACGTCATAATTAACCATGTGACGTGTATGATGACGTCATAATCAATGGCGTCATGAATGACGTAGATAAGTGTATGTCTTGACTATTAATAAACATGCTGTTAAATATTCTCAAACTAATTTGACTGGGCGCTGTTGCTGCCATAGTCAAATTAGTTTTAGAACAGTCAACAGCTTATCCGTATAGTTTTCCACAAATTGATAGTTAGGGAATTCAGGTATCGACAGATTACAACATGAGTGAAGTGTGGGTGGAGCTTAGCTAGAGATGGGCGTAGCATAGCTAAAACCGGATTCCTCCACTGCGTAGTGTGTGTTGTACGAAATCCATTTCTAGATCTCTTTTAAAAATTTGCTCTGTGATATATATATATATATATATATATATATATATATATATATATATATATATATATATATATATATATATATATATATATATATATACAGGCTCGCGTGCGTGTGTGCGTGTGTGCGTGTGAACATCCTTGGTTTAATCAAATTTCATGTGATTCCAGGGAAATTTACATGGTTTTGTTGCATGCTCGGATTTTTTTTCGGACATTTGATCACTTCTTCCCGATTTGATCTGAATCTGACGATTCTCTAATCTCAGAATTATTTTTCGCATTAGAAACCGCCTTTCACGCTTACCCAGTTGGTGTGCATTTGGAAAGATAGGGTTATCCAGAGAGGTAGACCCAACCTGGTCAGTATTGTGACTGCTATAGGGTCATACGCCGAACTGCATGATGTCATCATCCTTTATACACGCTGGGGCGAGTAGGCCTTATTCCTGCCATTACTGATTTACGCAGGAGATTTTGGGGAACACCCAATAAACCCGTTTATCCCATTTTCGTGACGTAACAGGATTCCGTTATTTCTGACCCCGTTAGCCGATGTCAACAAGAACCTCATACGTGCATCAGACTGTTTGTGTACATGTATTTTTAATTCCTTTAGTGTTCAGATCATAGAGCACAAAACTTCCAATGCTTGTCTTACGGGCACTTTTGATGTATTATGTTTAAACACCTGTTTATGATCGTAGTCGAACGTCACTGATGTTCGTATTGCAAGTTGTCTTAGCTCATTTGCATATACTAGGAAAACAGGCACTTGTGAGCCTGCTAACCATTTTTCGTCTGAAAAATGTAAGGAAAAATTTCGTATGATAATTCTCGAATCTGCATCTTATTTCGTGAAATTTATTATGTGATGACATTGTGCCTGATCAACTCGGTGTCATTTAGCATTTTGTTTTTTGCGTGATCTGATGCAGTTTGGGAGTTCATCAATTCTCAACTAGAACTCTTTTGATTTGCGATTTCTAAGGTTAAAGAGTTCTAAGCAAAATGTAACTAGCTTGGATACGTAATCTAGTGTAGACAGTATCCATGTTTGTGTACTAAAATGTCATAGATACAATTAAAAGCGTGCGTTATAGATTTTGTGAGCCAAGGCATTTTCATAGCTAAAAATCCTGAATTTTGGTCACTTCATCCGGAGCAAGGACTTTCCAGCCAAGAAACATAAGGGGCACACCTTCTGCATCTTTCTGAACAGAAGCCATGTAAATAAAAAGTTAATCCGGCTTTCTGTGTCTTTGTCAAAATATAAAAATACATCTTAAATTCATCTAAATTAGTAGCAATGTCGACATATACATTCATAATTCCACATGTGATGCTCAAGACCTATGTCATGACAAAATAACTGTGATGCCACAATTAAATATTATTACACTAGCACCTGTTGAATTTATCGTTCAGTCATGCACCTGTAAAATTAATAAGGTGAATTATCAGCAGTTATTCGGTGGTATATGGAAGTCACAGAAACCAAAACCTATTATTGTTGCAGATATTCTAGTATTATAATAGTTTGTATAGAATCATCGTCATTGTAATCACATTAGAATCGCATCACGTAAGCACACTAGTTACCTTTAGGACACGCAGAAGATGAATTGTTGATTATATTTAAACAACACTAGGAGCTATCTTTCAGTCATAACCTATCATAACCATTTGCAAAATGGTTTGCTGATGATAAGGCGCATGTCTGCCTCAGCAACAGCACGGTATTGTGATATCATAATCTTTCAGAACCGATTAATTATCTAGAACGTCTGGACTCCCCTATAGTTAAGCTAGGATAGGTGAGTTGGGTTTCGCTCTAGTTTTGGGATGCAAGTAAAATAATTACTGGTTTTCTAAATTATTATTTAATTCATCCTAGATTTAACCTTTAAGCAAAAATCCGCACCCTGTACATAATTTCCCTAATCTGGGTTCACATTAAACCAAGCGCAGCACATGGTAGTCTAAACCTTAATTTTACTTTATCGATTTAGTTAAAACTTGATCTCCGTCGCCCGTGCTTTCGAACCATTCAATTCTGCTAAATTCAGTCTAGAAACTCTGATACTCTTGTTGGACAAAGGTCATAGGTCGTGGTCATCAGTTGAAAACCTGCACTAGTTGGAGGAAGCTAGGCTTCTTGTCTACTAACTACAAAATTTCAAGATCTTTCTTACACTTTTATATTTGATTTATGTTACCGGCCGTTTCGGAAATTAGTCAATAGATGCCCCACCTGCTTACTTATATTGTTCCTAGAATAACTTTCAAGTGAAAGCATCTTGTTTCCTTGTCCAATGAGCGGCACAAGTTCCTTGTCTAGAACAGGTTCTAGGATTGTAAGCCTGACGTATTTCTAAATAGTGTCCCGAGTTCTTTCACAGTATTTGTTGATTATCAACATCAGTTAGCACATATTTAAGCCAGATAGAACTTAAATTGAAGCATTGTTTCCAGAGAGTGCACCAAATCGTTATATTTTACAGTACAGAATCTGAGCATTGTTAACTGTTGCCAAATTGTTATCAGCACAACATTTCCAAGATAACCGTAGGCATTATTGCCAGATAGTCAGCTAAATCACTATCACTACGGTATTTTTTTCTGCGCAGCATATATTGTCAGATTGTTATTATTAGTCTCTAGGCTAGCTATTTATTTTATAACAGCCTAGTTGACATTTATTTATACCATTCAATTTTGATGTTAATCACTTAGTCAGTTTTTAAGCAACACTAGTTAAGTGATTCAGTATGCGCATATGGCACTGTAGTCTGATTTGACTTTTGAGCCATTAGCTAGCTATTATTCCATTAGGCTTTTCCACATTGTTTATATTTGAACCGTTGTTCTGTTCGATTGCAAACTTGTTTGATCTTGATTGTTTGCTTGATCTTACCTGAAGGCATGCACACATGTTTCCCATAAGCCGTATATCCTGGAGCGCACTCACATTTCGATGGACTACCAGTGCACACTGACACCTTGTTACTGCAGTCAGAATCTGTCTCACACGTATCACCAATAAGGCCTGGAATAAAATAATATCTTGACTTAGGTCCACGAATAATTATTACATTATGCTCATAAATGAGTAAAGTTTAAAACAGTTTTGCTGCAATGTCTTGATCTATACCTGTAATGATATGTTCACGAGAGGAGAGACACAGAACAACAAGAAGATATCGGGAACAATATCGATAAGACGAGAAGTCTCAAATCTCTGAAGAGCACTGGAACTTTCCCTCTGGCCCAGCTGTCAAAATGGTTCTCGCTAACGCCTGTATGGTACTATCTGCCAATATTTCCTCTCGCACCTGTGCAAATTGTCTGCAAGAGACTGGTGCAGATGCTACTACAGCATCAACATATGTTTGAACTTCCATCTCTGTTGTGCTTGTGACATCAGTGTCAGTACCATATGCACGTGACAGTGCGTCTGCTATGAGCATATATTTTCCTAAGGGTATATGTCACCTTCAGATCATATTTTTGTAATCGCAGTATCAGCCGCTGAATCCTTGGTGGACAGTCAGCAGGTGATTTAGTGAAGATTGCTACTAAAGGCTTATGATCTGTCTAGGCAATTACAGATTGTGCATACATAAACTGATGAAATCGTTCACATCTAAATGCTAGGCCAAGCATCTCCTTCTCAATTTGAGCATATCGACTCTCTGCTTCTGTCACCACTCTCGAAACGTACGCCACTGGACACCAATGCCCACCATGTTTTTGCAACAAAACTGCCCCTAATCCACTCTGAGATACATCTGTCGAGATCTTGATTGACCTTCGCTGGTCACAGAACTTTGACACAGGTGCTTCTGTCAGTGAGTTTTGCAGGCCTTGCCAAGCAGTCTCATGCTCATGTTGTCATTCCCATTTTTTGGTGGAGGAGTGATCTTAGTGCAGCTGTTCTTGTTGAGAGATTAGATATAAACTTTGCCAGGAAATTCACCATACCAAGAAACTGCTGTAATTCTTTCTTCGTCGATGGCCTGTTCATCGCATCAATGGCTGCAATCTGGCTTCTGACTGGTTTGACACCATACTTGGATAGACAGACTCTGAGAAATATTATCTATGAAACACTAAACTGACATTTATCTGGACTCAGTTTTAAATTCATCTGCTTTGATTTCTCCAACACTGATTTCAAGCGAATGTTATGTTCTTCCGGTGTTGACCCACATATGATGGTGTCATCCATGCTGGCGTCTACCCCTGTAAATCCTTCAAACATATCATTGATTGTTTTATGATATACTTCTGGTGCGCTGGAGATACCAAAGGGTAACTGTAGCGTGGATCGACCGGTCAGTTACGAACTATCCCAGTTTATCTGGGTATGGAACGGCCAGACTTGGGCCGTTCCAAGCTCGGCCCCTGGTTAGGATGATAAGCATGAATAAGCCACATAAGAGAGGCTCAGAATAACAGAGTACATGAGATGGTCCGCTCCGCATGCACGGCCATGAGAGATAGCGTGTTAGCGTGTGGTGAGAATAGCATTTATGAATATTCCGGGCCTCTGTCCGTAATTTCCTAACCACAGGCCATCCTCGCTTTTCTTGATAAAATCATTATCAGAATTGAACGAGGATTCTAAAACTAGTTACAGAATTAAAATCGGTTCAGAAATGGCTGAGATATCAGAGAATATTCATCCAATATTTTGAGCACTCACCTAAAATAAACATCGCCATAGCGAATGTGCTTGGTAGGGTGAAGGCCAGCATGTTACGTGGTCGGGTAACCATACCTTGTCATAACACGCACACCGATTGGTCGAGACGCACTATCGCGACGTCATCTTCAGATGTTGGCGGTGTCTCTGCCAGAGCAGTATATAAGACGAGATAGTACCGCTTACTGTTAGCACCGGTGGTCCTTAACCCGCAACAGTGCCACTCGGTTTTGAGTTCTTAAGTCTCTGGAGCACACGCACCACACCACATTTTCCAAGTTTTTGTAAGGTCCCGGACGATATCACTTGTGGTAAAATCTAGATTAAAAGAAGACTTTCCCATTTCCAACACTTCAGAAGGAACTTTTCTGTGGTGCAGCCTTTTGGCCGTTATGTAAGATCCAAAAACAGTATCTAGGACGGCGGTGTTCGATGATATCTCGCCAGATCTGCTGTGCCACGTTAATAAGTGGTAGAACAAATTCCGCACATGTCTAGTGCTCTATATTAACATTTTGACCGTAGTCTGGAAAAGGACATTGCTTTATACACTGCACGAGCTATGTGGTGTGTATTGTCTTGTGCCCGGTAAAGATGTATCTATCAAATTAACTTTCACCGTGGCTCTTCAATAGTATAAGGGACAGTTTCAAATGCACATTAGAGGGAACAACAACTTTTTATGATCGCATAATTCTGAAATGTATGTTCAGGACGCGACTATCTACTAGCCATCTGACACAAGTTCTTCTTCACTGTTCTGAGTATGAGCAGCATCAGTTAGACCGTCTGCGGCTGACCGCCCATCAGTGACTACAGAATCGAGCTCGTGTCGCATCATGTGACGTTTCAACTACAGTGACATTATAGGACATTTTTGTACCAATGACTAATAGGTACTCCGTAACATATTGCAATATCATTTTTCTAATAGGTACTGAATACTTATAGGTACTGCAAGGTCAGTTGTGGCCTGTATTTTATAGTTATATATTTTAATGTATATATGTATTTTTTTTTTGGTGCTGATGGCTAACAGGCACCGCAAGGCCGTGTGACCCTATATTTATACCGTACTGTATAGTTAGTAATATGGCAGTAGCTATCCAGTTATTATCTTTTTGCTTAGTTGTTATTATTCTACAAAAATGCTTGGACCGCACTTCGCTTAGGTTACACTATCCAGCAACAACAAACACACCACCTTGTTTCTCCCATACAGCAATAATAATGAGTAGTTGTCTCTTCATACGCTTCCCAAGTCACCTAGCCTATTAATTGTTATGATTCCCTCTGCCACGTTGGTTAGGACTGATCTAAGAAACTATTGGGGTTTCTTGGCTGTCAGAATCAAAGTATCGATGACTGCATACACCCCCTCTGGATCTTCAGATACTTGTTAGCTAAGTCTTTATGCCAAGGTAGGAATCACTGCGAAAATATAATTATGTTAGCCAGACCAAGCAATGCATTCTTTTGGGCAATTTCCTTAATCCTAAAGCAGATTAACATTAGCTCCAGCGAACGGATCTCACTTGGTCCGCTCTCGAAATGCTAGGCGACTGATAGAGACCCCGATCGCCATCTAAATCTATGGTGACTGGGTGCGGTCTTGGAGCCCTCCACGCCTTCACAGGAAGGTCACCATAGTTGGATATCTGTTTCTCTCTCCCCACCGTAAATAGATATGTGCTTTCTAAATGCTTGTGTAATGTGACTTGACCCCGTGTTGGTATATATGGTCATGCTGCGGTATGTGAAGGGATCATTATTTCATTCTAACACTACCACCAGATGACATGTTTGCACGCTGTCCATCCGAGGGGGATGCTCCGTTGTGGTGTCCACAGTGAGCACAGAACATTCTCAGCAGGTTGACCTCTTTTTTTTTAAAGATAGTATAAAAAGAAAGCTACGTGTGGTCTAAAACCTGGAACTCACAGGACTAAAAACTAACTGATATAGTAGTTTCTAGCAAGAAAGACCACATAAATAAAGCGGCATCTACTAATTCAGTATCTTTAACTCACATAAGGTGACAGTGTTGAATTCTACGGAAATCATCCACCCCATCTTCATGTAAACCAGCGTGCATCCCAATAACATATAAATACACTAGATTGATTCATTTTCTCAATGTTAGCATTGCTTGAATAGGAGAGTGGCCGTTTTTTCCATCTCTCCTCCTCCGCTTCGGTGTTGTAGGCATTTTCCTTTAACGGAGGTCCGTGCGAGGTACTTTCCTCTCGCAGCCAAAAGTTTGTCCGGCCTGGGATTATTATAGTTTATAATAAACTTGCTAAAGTAGCCACGCTAGGACCCTCCTTTGCGGGGATACCTCACAGAATATACAGATCAGAGGTCAGTGGGGTACTTCTGGCGAGGATCAAAATAGACAACACCCTACCGACCGTACATACTTAACTAATTTAGCAGCAAACGAGTACGATCATTTAGCACTAATATAAATTTTTCATGTCTCAACTCTAAATTCATAATGGACTGATACACCGGTGACACGATCAGCCTGGATGAAACTGTGTGGTTCATCTTCAGCGGCAATGGTCACAGGGCTCCACTGGAATGTGACCGTTCCATCGACTCTAGAGCTCGGTCTTTGTGGAGTCCAGAGAGATGCGAGTTTTCTTCGGTATCCCCGAGGCAAGCTGACCAGCAGCATTGGAGCAGTGCACAGTGTACCTATGGTGCCACAGAACAAGATGAATACTCAGAAGAACGCGTAGCCCTGGAGGATACATAACCGCTTGTACGAGTATCTTCTAAATGGGGTGTTAAATGTACACAGCCTTAAAGATTTCTCATCCAATCTCAGCTGCCAAAACCCAGATGACGCATCCAGCTTCAAAAACACAGTATCTCCTGAAAAACGTGCCACGATCTCCTCCCTAGTTGGTAATTTGTAGTGCTCCCTGCGAATTTCTCGATTCAGTTTCTAGAATCTATACATAGCCTGATCTGACCATTTCTCTTATGGGCAATTACCAGCGAACTTACCCATTCAGTGGGCTGCTTGACTCTTTTATTCAATTACCTGGGGTGATTCCATTCTATCTATCGCCCTCTTCAGCTGATCATGAAGCACACATGGTATCTTACGGCATGCGTGGTTCAACTACTGGAAAAACTGATGGATCAATGTGAATTCTCTGGGTACCTGGTAAGCACCCCTAAACTCTGGGTATTCGCTGACGATTGCTTATGGTGCACTGGATATGTCTTTTCCCTCAATTGGTTGATTCACGGTTACCTGAAATTAAACGAAATTACAGATTTCTTTTTTCACGAGAGAGTAGTTATACATACCTCCCTAACACTCTGATATTTCCTAGATATCGGCCTTGACTCAATAACCCCAGATTGAAAAAGAAAGATACCCTTACTGGGCAGGGAGACAGATGACAGTCAGCCGAATGCCAGCCCCAACCTTGCACATGCGCAGACTGTCACTGCCTCTGCTTGTACTATTGGTCGACACATGCAACTAACAAGCCTGAAAGGCCGGGCCCGTGTTAGGGAGGTAAGTATAACTACTCTCTCATGAAAATAGAAATCCGTGATTACGTTTATTTCACTTCATGCATGAAGCATACACATCTGAAATTGTGTGACACACACAATCAGGCAATGATTTGAACATCGGATAACACAACCGATGGTGAGAGTAATGCCCGTATGTCAAATGCACTCCCCCTCCTTTTGGGAAAGGAGAGGCTATGACCTCAATGCCCCATACGCTCTCCAAGTACAGGTGCTTAGTACTACAGGACATGAGATGAAAGACTTCATTTTTGTATACTCTCAATAAATGAACCACATAATACACTGATACCATTACATTTTCATTAAAAAAGGGTAATACATCGTGACAATAAATTATGTAACAACAAAAGGTAGTACTGACCTTATGCATGAAAGCTGTATCCATCCAGTCCACTTCATTGAAGGAAAAAATGAGACGCAATTTTATGGTTGTTTCCACAATTAAAAAGTGCTGCCTGAAGACAGCAAGTGTAACTTATCTACAATATATACACCTGATCATCTTTTGAATATCGATAAGGCAAGAGGATTAGTGGTGTCCATGGGGTAATGGTCGGGGAAACTTGACTCACAATGCCACTGAGCTACTGACATAAGGTCATCCACCGGCACCCAGTTAAACAGGGTGGTGGACGCCACTATGCCATGGACACTGTGAGCCTTGCCTAAGTCCATTTGTTTATCAGTGGCGGATTTGTGGCAAAATTGAATACATTCCACAATCCACCTAGATGTCGTGTCTGTTGACACCCTGCCATGTATGTATGATTACTGTATTAGTAGTACTTATGTCCGTCAGTCAGTCGATCAATCTCTGACAATCATTTCTTGTCAATGTAACTCCTCCTAGAGGTCTCAATGGATTAACCTGAAATTTAGAATACTAATATCAGTAGTAGAAACATCACACTGCTGCAATCAGGCCTTCTTCGCTTTTGCCAACTATGTCGTGTCCTTAGCCAAAATACTGAGCTTCCTTAGGTCTATTCTTGACTTGAGTGTACCTAATCCTGCCTTCTTGATGTCACCTCGTAGTACTCTTAGCAGATTTATGCAATGACGTCCTCTCCTGGCTCTGTATTTGCTGGCTCTGAGTTGGGCGAATTCCAAGCCTCTCTGTGCTGGTGTGTCTTCTGGCATCCTTAACACATGGCCAAACATGGACCATCTTTGCTGCACGACTTTTACAGACAGCGGTGGCGTATTACACATCTTGTATAGTGCATCGTTGGAAATTATGCTCTCTGGCCATCGGTGTCCAGTGATGGTGCATAGGTGTTTGCGGTGGCCGGCGTCAAGTTTGTCTAGAGCTGCCTTTGGAGCTGCCCAGCTGTTACAGTTATACATCATCAAGGATCGCAGGTTGCATTGCATAGTCTTTTTACCAAGGGCATCTTTGATCTACGAATCCATAGATTCCAGAAGGGCTGGAAAGCTATGTTCCCCATGATGCATCATGCAGCGATGGCAGCAGTACTGCAAAGCAGTGAGCCCAGGATTTTATTTTTCCTCCATGGTTCGCCGCCACGGAGTGGATCGTCATTTTCTTTAGTTTCATGCTTTGTAGATAGGTATATGTGGGTGAACTCTGTTTTGGATTCATCCATAAAGAGATTCTCAATTTTAGGCTGCTTGCAGCTTTTAAGTTCGTCAAGGGGTTTCTTTTCCTCATATATAAAGTCCACATCGTCGGCATATTCCATCTCTAGCGGCATGCCCGGTATTGACACCGGGGGGGGGGGGGGGGCGGCTGGGAGGGTTGGTCTTGTGGAGTTTTCCTGCACGGATTTCAGTGCAGCAGCCAGGTGTGGGGAGCCGATTGATGTCTCAAACTCTACAGACTTCACTGACTTGACTGGTACTCTCAGCTTGGTGTCTGCAAGCAGTAGTCTCACTAGTCGTGGCTCATCTTCATTACAACTGGCCTGGCATAGTACATCTAGGATCTTTGAGTGTTTAATTGTGTCGAAGGCTCGTGATATGTCAATGCCCATTTTGTGGGAATCCCAGTGTTTGGACATGACTACCGACACAAGCATGCGCTGAGCCCATACAATGTCTGCGCAGCTGCGTCCACGTTTGAAGCCACTTTGACATGATCCAGTGAAGTCGTTGATCTTGTTTCGGATGCGGCATAAAGTAACATTGGATAGGATTTTCCGTGTGCTTTTAAGGAGCACAATGGGCCACAGATTAGCTGGGGGCCAGGTGGCTTCTTGGGCTTGGGTAGCGCGATACGGATGCATTGGCCTACAGCGTTAATGGGAAGGTGGCGCATAAGAGCTGAATTGATTACGTGCGTGATCGGTTTTGAGATAATGTCACTTGCATATTTGAATAGTTCATTGCTCATGCCATCAGGTCCAGATGCACGTCCATTTTTCAGGGATTTAAGTGCCTTCTCAACCTCTGCAGTATTAATTGGTGTTAGTAATGGCCTGCGGTTTCCTGAGGATTGGTGCAAGGGCTCATGATCGTGGTCAGTGAACTGTTCCTTGAACCATTCTCGAATTGCCTCGGCTTTTCCCTGGTCAGGCCCGGTAAAGTGTCCTTCAGAGTTGTGTAAAGTTAGTGGTGATGTGTAGTCAGCAACTCTCAGGGCTTGGAATGCCCGAAATATTTCGTGGCTGTCATCCGGGGCAGTGATTTCATCTGCTAGGGCATCTGCTTGTTGAATAGCAAGATCTTTTAAGAGTTCGCTAATGTGGCACAGAATATTATTGCATTCCAGGCATAGTTTGGTGCGATCTTGACTTTGGCCACTTTGATAGATGCGCAGACGTAACGCTTTCTGTTCTGCTGTCAGTTTTACTACGAGAGGGTCGTCAGTATACCTAGTTCTGTTGTTTTTAGAACACCTATGGTGCTAGTAGATGACGATTCCATAGATATCAGTATTTTGGTTAGGGCTTCGTTTGGATCGGAGCTGACGTCGATGTTAGCTATCTGCTCCCCGAGGGCCTTTTGTGTGACATTTGAGTGTCAGTGTCGCTGATGAGCTTGGGTAAGTTGTAGGTGACTCTACCCTCTTGCCTGGTATGGCGTTTGTACATTAGGTGGAACCGGTTCATAAGGAGGCTTGTAATGACTGGATTATGGTCAAAATTGAGGTATGTGCCTCCATGGGAACGAGCATCCCGAAGTAGGGGTTTTGCTGCTGTCTTGCATGATATGAAATCTATTTGGTTGAAGACAGCTTTTGTAGCCTTAGAACCTTTAGGGGCTTTGCGATCAGCAATGTGTCCAATCCATGTTGTCCGGTGGTGGCATGAGTGTTTGAAATCCGTATTTGTGGCAAATAGGCGATTGGAACTAAGGAATGCCGCCAGTGCATCTCCATTGCTGTTGCGTGTGCCCTCTCCATACGATCCCATGCATGAGCCAAGTCCTGAACTTTTGTCCACAATGCCGAGTTTACCCAGCTTGGAGTTGAAATCGCCACACATGAACAGTTGCCATCTAGCTGGGATAGTAATGGCGGAGCTCAGTTCTGCATAGGAATCTAATATAGCTGGATTCTCTTTGGCCCTTTCGGTAGTTGGCCCATATGCATTGACTATGCGACACCTAGTGGTGGCGCACTTTTGCATTGGTATAGCAGGTCGATAAATGCAACGTGATCACTGACGTATCCAAAACTAATGACATCGTCCAATACCCTTGGTCCGATTACGAAGCCTAATACACGGTAAGTGGCCTTGTTTTTTTGCTCCGTGAGTACTAGTTTATGGCCCGTCTGAAGTTGCTGCTCTGAGTGTTTAGCTACTTTAGTCTCTTGAATGCATGTGATATTGATATTATAGTGTTCACAGTCTGTACCTAAGGTTTGCTTCTTTGATGTTGCAGTCAGAACACATACATTCCACATAGCTATGGTAAGCTCCTGGGAAGATTGCGTTGTCCGAGGATGTCGAGTACAGTTTCTTGTTAGAAGGTTAGACATAGTTAGAGTTGCCTCTGTATGCGGATGTCAGCCCGCAACCCTTGATGACTTAGTTTCCCAACAAAGGTGGTACTTATGGAGGAGACCGAAGAGACTGGGTGAGAAAGATGACACCTCCACGCCGGTCTCCTCGCTGTCATGTGGTTCAATATAAGACAACCATAACGAGGATGGGTCTGTCCGCCACTCCTGTGTATGTTGTTTGTACCTGTTTAATGCGCGGACTGGACACCATGCTTTTGAATTAGGATCAAACCTAGTCAAAGCAGGGAAAATAATTGGTTGACATGGATTTTTCAAAGACTGAATTTTAGCCATGAAATTAATCCTAGGTAGAAGCTTAAGGCCTTCCCCTGTAACCACATAACGGTCTGCCTCGGCGGATAAAGCATGCATTTCGCTTTTCCGTCTTGCAAAGGCTTCAGCAATTAAAAATACAGTTTTAAGTGTCAACATTTTCATAGAAATGGCACTTAGTGGTTCAAAGGGTTTATCAGCTAGAACTTGAAGCATTAGAGACAAACTCCAAGATGGAATCGCTGGAAGATTTCTCAGTCTTAGATTACCCATGCCTTTTATTAAAGTGTTCAATGAACAGACTTCGTCCCTTCTCCAATCAGCCAAGCACGGGATAGCTGACATTAAAGCTGACTTGTAGCCAGCAATAGAGTTAGGCTTGAGGCTATAGGCATCATACATGTGACAGAGGAAATCGGCTACTTCCTGAATAGATGCATCCATTGAATTAACATCTCTGTTTGAGCACCATTCTGCAAATCTATTGATTTTATAGTTATCTGCTCTGGAGGTTGACCCCCTTCTGGCTTTTGCCATAAACATGGCCGCTTGTTCAGAAAAATCCTCCTTAATTTTAGATTCATTGACAACATCCACGCAGTCAATTGGAACATTGACCGGTTGTGAATGGACTTGCCCTGGAAAATAATATTGTCCATCAGAGGCAGAGGAACCAGATTGCAGACCAGAAGGTCCAGCAGATCCGTATACCTTAGTTGGCTAGGTCAATTTGGGACGATCAGAAGCACTTGGCACTCGTCCTGCCTGATTTTCTGAAGGACTAATGGAATCAGGATTGCTGGGGTGAATGGGTATGCATACATTCCCTCCCAACTGATAGCTAGCGCATCTGTTGCGAAAGCGCTTGGATTTGAAATCAGAGAGACGTACGTCATCATCTTAGAATTCTTGTTCATTGTCAACAAATCTATGTTGGGTTTCCCCCAGTGTGCGAACGGACGATCTACCACACATTGATTTAGTTGTCATTCCGTGGACGAATCACTCATCCTTCGGCTCAATGACTCTGCTAACAGATTTAGCCTTCTCGGAATGTGAACTGACTTCAAGGTGATCATATGCTCTAGACACCAGCCAAGCAGTTTCCAAGTCATCATATAGCGACTGAGCGATTTCGTTCCGCCTTGGCGGATTATGTAGGTCACTACTGTTGGGCTGTCTGATCGAACCAGAACAATCTTGCCCTGAACATTCACTAAGAACTGTTACAGGCCCATAATTACTGCCCGTAATTCCAGCAGGTTGATATGTTTTTGTGACTGATCCAGAGTCCAAAGCCCTGATACTGTGGCTTCGTCGAGGCAAGCCCCTCCCCTCCCTCCATTGACTGTGTACATCGTTACTTGAGGGTGGGGAGGGGTGAGCATCACCCCCGCCAGGAAATTCTCTCTCTTCATCCACCATTGCAGGTGGTGAATAAGAGGTTCCAACGCTGACACCTTTGAGTCCAGGAAACCTGTCCTCTGTGTCCACTGTGTCATAATAAATAACTGGATAGGCCACCCGCGCAACCCCAGTATTCTCAAGTTGACCCGTGCCAGTACATGGCGACTGTTGCACACTGACTGAATTACTGAAATGAGTATTTCTACTCCCTCCAGAGTAGGATAAACATATCCTATCTCTAGATCAAAGAACATTCCCAGGTAAACACACTTCTGGAATATAGTCAGCTCTGATTTCTGAATGTTTATTATCCAGCCTAAGTCTGTGAGAGCTTTCAAAACTATCTCCAGATTTGCTGATAGAACTTCCTGATTGTGTACTTTTAACAGCCAATCGTCTATGTAAGTGTGGACTGCTATGCTTCTCCTACCGAGGTATGCTGTTATTGCAAGAACCACCCTGGTGAAGACCCAAAGAGCCATGGAGATTCCAAATGGTAAAACTTTGAATTCCCATTGTTGGTCCTGGAATGCGAATCTCAGGTACCGACGAAAACTCTTCACAATTGGAATGTGGAAGTAAGCATCCTTCAGATCTATTGACGCCATCCACATTCCCTCCTCCAACCCCGCCAACACCATCTTGACTGTTTCCATCTTGAAACTCAGTGTGTCTATGAACTTGTTCAATAGCTTGAGGTTGAGAATTGGTCTCCACGATCCCGCACTCTTTGTCACTAGAATCACGGTTGAATTAGAAGCCAGGGCAATTCTGTGCCAGTTGAATTGCTCCTTTTTGTATGAGAGAATTTATCTCTTCCTTTATACACAACCGTTGATCAGGATCTCTTTGAATTTGAGTCCAGATCAGAGCCAGAGACAGGTGCGATGGTGGGCCTATTGCCAAGTCGGGCTGGCACCTGGCTGAAAACCATCGCAAGACTAAGCGGTCCTGGGTTATCTGCTCCCACGGGACCACCTAGGGAGAGAGGTGGACATAAGCAGTGCAAGAGTGGGACTGTCTCTGGTTCTAGCATGTGTGGGTCTTGTGGAAATAGACCTGACAGGCACGATTACCACAACCAGATCACCGTGCACCATGGGCCGCGCTGCGCGCACCTCAGTCCGTGGATAGCTGCCTGGCTGGCAGCGCCTGAGGAGCCTGCACCTCCATCCTTGCTGGCTTGTGCTGGCGCAGCTGTGGCCTGCGCTGCGCCTGTGGCTGGCCTCTGACTTGACCAGCGCCATCGTGGGCCTGCTGTAGACAGTATGCAGGGGGCGCTTTGCGAACGCACTCCCTACGGAGCACCTCAAATTGCTCACTTAGTGCCCTCTGATTGTTGCCTAGAGTGACTGTCTCCTGGAGATGTCCATATTCCTCACCTCCAAAAAGACCACGACCTGACATAGGCGTTCGCAGCAGCCTATTATACAAATCCTGAGATGGGCACAAATTCTCCAAGACAAATGTGCGTCTCGCCCTGACACTTCTAGTCACAGCACGCATCATACAGTTCAGAGCCAGCTTAATACCATCGTGGATGTCTCTCTGTACTGTAATAGGGCTTACTTGTCTCGACGCCGATGCTGTCACTACACCCTGCAACAGCTGGGAGACATGCGAGAGCGCCGCTATCGACGTTCTCGATCTATCCTCTGCATCGCTCAATGTGGTATTTACCGAGTGCAGGGAGCTCGAGCAAAGTGCTCCCGTGTCAGAATGAGTGCCTAGCTGCGTATCCGTGCCCAACGCTGCGCGATCGTCAGTGCTTAGCTTAGACACTGTACTGTATTTCTGGTATCGACCAGCGATGATACGACATCGCTTTGCAACCTCGCCGTGGGGTGGGCTGGGGGAACCTTCGCAAGCCGTCCATTAGATTTAATAGACGCCTCTGCTGTCGTGAACATATCAACAATATGTTCTGCTAATGGCAGAGATGGCATAGCAGTCATTGTCGGTTTTCAAGCCAACCACAGGCGTTGATCCATCTATTTCACATTGAGTTCTGACCTGATTTAACCAGCGATTGGCATGCCACAGACCAGTCCTCCGGTGTGGCCACATGTGAGTGCTCGACAAGGCGCGGGCCTACGTCATCCTCTACAGCACTCGCAGGTGTAAACGTGGCTGGAGCCGTGGATACACCTGGCAAGCCATGGAGAGAATGCGGGCCCGTTAGAGCATGCATGGCTTGCGCCATGGCTAAGCCAGGAGCCGGTGCCATGGAAGCATGTAGGGTGTAATTCACCACACCATAGCCTGGACCAGCTGCCGCTAAACCCTCGGCAAGGCGAGGTATGTGGTACTGGCTGTCATTCACCCCACCCCGTGCCACCTCTTGATCCATGAAGCTTACCCCTGTATGCCTGTGCTCCCTGCGAGGGGTGCACGTTCGTCCATTTCCAAGGCCACGGTATCAACAGGTGAACCCAGCAGAAAAATCTTCGTCCTCCTGGCCATGATAGAATGCCTCTGAGCAAGCAAAGAGCACTAACCCAGGCTTGACAAAGAAGGTACCATAAGAGGTAACGGTACTTATGGGGCGCGAATACCCCAGGCATGAACCTGGGTCCAGCGAGCCCGTCCCGGCAAGCCTGCTGCCTTGATCATATTGAGCTGCTCCAGGATCCATTGGCAAGATGGCTGGCCTTCCAAGATCTACTGAAGCTACCACTGATTCTGGAACATTTTCGGACAACGGACTACGATGGACACTAGAATCAGCAGTGGGGATTTTCTGCTTGGAGGCAGATGAAGAAGACAATAAAAAACTCGGCCCGTGGAGCATGCTGCGAAGCAGCTCTGGTACCAACTCTTTTATTGCCTTTTTCATCTCCCCCATCAACTCTAACCTGAAAGACTCCATTTCCAAAGAAACAGAGGCCTTTCTCTTACCCTTGCCACTTTCACTCTTCTTCGCACACTTCTCTTCCTCTGCCCCCCCCCAGCACTGTCTACAGACATCACATTTCAATAATGGACCGCAAGGTGTACACTTAAAACTTAAACTTGATATAACGGTTACAACTGGCACAAGATGGCTTCTGAAAAAGGGACAAGACGACGACAATGAGTTAAAGTTTCTATTATAGTTAAACTCATTTAAATTAACTAAATTAACCCATTAAGGAGAGAGAATATACAACTATAGGCCTATAACAGGACGGGTGAGAAAGATGAACAACATGCCTCAGGGAGGATATTAATAATAATAATAATAATAATAATAATAATAATAATAATAATAATAATAATAATAATAATAATAATAATAAGGTTGATTATGACGTCATAATTTCCATAAATAAAAACATACGAACAACACCCAGGTGTAAGATGAATTGTATTAAATACAAAAGCATATTAAACAGTAAATGAACACAGTAATAGCCCATGATAATAATACAGATAAACAGTATGACTGAAAAAATATTGGCAACAATAATCACAAATATTTTAAAATATTTTACAGTACCATAAAGCATAACTAGAGTACCTGCGTCTTTAGCAAAGGCATGCCACCACGTCCAGCTCTCGAAAGCTCCACTAGACCACCACCCTTCATCACCACTCGCTTACTTATAAAGGAACAGGTACGAGTAGAGGACAGAATGACAAGATCGCTCATACGGAATCCTATATCACTCTGGGCATAGACATTTTTCCTAACATTTTATAGGGAAATATTGGAGAAAACCCCTCTTAGATGTATACAAACCTCCTTACAGGAACCTGTGGACACGAGCATAAAGAGAGATTAAGATTTTATGGCGCCAGATAATAAAATTACTAGTTTTCTGCGCACCTATCACGTCTATACCACGTCACGGAAATAGGTGACACCGCACAAATAAGACGTAATTAAGACATAATTGTACTAGAGTTCACCGGATAACCGGATCCTGCAGGTGCCTCAGATGAATTATGATGGTCAGACATGACAACAAACACTCTAGAACAACTTTAGAAAGATAACTGAGCAACAACTTAGCAAGTACTAAAAGGAAACAAGCATGTGGATCAGGCCAATAGTCAAGAAAGTGGCAGTGACAGTCTGGGCATGCGCAAGGTTGGGGCAGGCATCCGGCTGACTGGCACCTGTCTCTCTGTCCAGTAAGGGCACCTGTCTTTTTAAATCTGTGGTTATTGAGTCAAGGTCGATATTTAGGAAAGATCACATAGTGTTAGGGAGGTAAGTATATCTCTTGAAGTGAAAACACGTTTTACCAAATCCAGCTTTTCACATTCCTGTAATCTGAGTATTGGCTGAACGTCTGACTTTGAGATTGCGAACTGTGCCTGATAATTATTGTTTTAGAAACTGATATTCATGATACATTGTCCTTTGATTGGAACTTTTTGGTCTATTTTTAATACGCAGGTAATCAGTCTCGCTAATAATATTGACATTAGCTCAAGTTTCTAGTTTCATGGGGATTACTGTACTCTCCAGTTCTAATGCAACAATCCAGCACTGCTGTTGGTCAACTTCACAATTTAAACTGTCTACAAATAGTTCTTCAAAGTCATCTTCCAACGTTGGTTCGCTAGCTGTACAAACTGCATCAACCGTAGACTGCTTTTGAGATTTGCAACATTTGATGAAGTGTCCGGCTTTACCACACTTTCTACAATTTTTTTCCCATGCTGGACATAACATTGGACCATGCCTGAAGCCGCAAAACCTACAGTTGAACCTCTTAACATCATTCTTTACCATAAGCTCCCTTGGCATCTCTCTTTACAGCATCACATGTCGGCGCAGGTGCTGATACTGTACTTTTTTCTGTGAGATCCTTGGCCTGAGCTCTAGTGGCCACTTCAGCACTGCAAATTAATATGGCATTGGTTAGTATCAGACCTTAGCAAACTCTGTCTCAGATTGTTATTTGCCACGCCACATATTATTCTATCACGAATCAGCCCATCTTTCAGGTACTAAATTCACAAGTTTTGGCACGATTCTGTAGCTCTGAAACAAATGGATCAATTGTGCCATCTGATTTCTGAGAGCATGTAAAGATGTATGCTGTTCGAAAGTTATGTTCGTTCTGGGATTGCAATATTGCTTAAACTTCTGCTTCAATGGGGCGCACCGCTGCAACAGCCGCCAGGCGGCGTTGGTGCGTTGTGAGGCATCCTCTCTAATGCGGTCATGTTTACCATTACGCGAGTAATGTACTTTTGTTATTCGTATCTTGTCTATTTAAGTAGTTATAGTTCGTATAAACGCTGATTGTAGTTGCTTTGTTTAATGCCGTATCATTATTGGCAATATATATTTAACAATGACTTTAATAGTGTCCAAACTCGACATTTTCAAACGTCGTTCTACGTTTCCGTGATTTAAGGCATCACCTTCGGACCGAGACATAAATGTCGCCGCTGTTAAGTAATCACTAATCAGACATCGGTGCGTTATTTAATCCACTTGTAAATGATGCGATAGTGTAAATTGACAAGTAGGAGCGTCTCCATGATTAGGTGGCCGGTGGGGGGGTGCAAAAATTTGACGGTGTATCCATCTCTACCAGTATTAGCGCTGGGGAGGGAGGCTATGGTAGGCCTATATGCTAGGCAAAGATAAAAAAACCCTGTTTGAGTTAATTGTATCACAGCAGGTTGTAGTGCCCATACATGTATGCATAGACCACGTTATGTATAACTTTTTATAAGGCCTACCAAATATATACAATCCAATCGATTACATGCATGCTTTGCTAGAGTAGAAGTGTATTAAATGTGTTACAATTTCTGAACTGAGCTATTGAGGGTGAAAGTCCATGGGGAGAATTTAGTAGTGGTAACTTTCATTAATCAAGCAAGAAAGGTCGTTGTGGCCTACTAAATACAACAATAGTTTCTACTCCCCACCCCGACACCAACACCAGCCCTGTGTATGACCAATCTTATTCTCACGGTGGCACATCATGTATTGCAGTAGCAACCATTTACGTCATAGTAGCGATTAGCTATCTATCTAGCCTATACATAGCCTCACTTCCCTATTGCTTACTTCCCTATTGCTTGCTGGTAGAGATGGATACTCTATCTTTCTATCTATCTACCTTCATGTCTGTCTGCCTGCCTGCTTGCCTACGTGCTTGCATGCCTTTCAACAGTTTACTGGTCAGGACAAAAACCAGCCTCTGGAGTGGTCTTGAGAAATGCTCACTTGCAGGACAAGCGAACAGAACCTTTGGAAATGTACCACTGGAATTCCTTGCTTGATAACCGAGACAGTCATTTCAGTGGCACATTTTCAAAAATACTCTTCTCTTGGCCCGGGAATGGACATTCAATGAGCAAATGTTTTGATATTAAGGTCTTGACTAAATTTAGCCATTAAAGGGTTAAATAGATGCATCCTATGATCAACATACAATTATATTTAACCTTATAACATACAGGGCTGAAACATTGGAATAATGAATATAGGCCTATACTCTTTATTTATATAATGAAATGCCAGTATCCCCAAGTTTTTAAAACCAATAGGATTTCCTAAATTTTTTCACACTATCTGGATTTCTTTAGATCATGCCCGGCCAACATTGGCGACGTCTAGTATAAGATCACACTCTTTGTTGTGGTAAAATTTTAGAAAATCAGACAAGCAGTTTCTGAGATATGGCTCATAGATCCATAATTGATTAAATACCATCATTCACAAGTCTCAATTGATTAAATACCATTATTCACAAGACTCAATTGATTACATATCATTATTCACAAGACTCAATTGATTAAATATCATCATTCAAGTCTCAATTGATTAAATACCATCATTCACAAGTCTCAATTGATTAAATATCATTCACAAGTCTCAATTGATTAAATATCATTATTCACAAGTCTCAATTGATTAAATTTCATTATTCACAAGACTCACTTGATTAAATATCATCATTCACAAGTCTCAATTGATTAAATATCATTATTCACAAGTCACAATTGATTAAATATCATTATTCACAAGTCTCAATTGATTAAATACCATCATTCACAAGTCTCAATTGATTAAATATCATTATTCACAAGACTCAATTGATTAATTATCACCATTCACAAGTCTCAATTGATTAAATACCATCATTCACAAGTCTCAATTGATTAAATATCATTATTCACAAGTCTCAATTGATTAAATACCATCATTCACAAGTCTCAATTGATTAAATATCAGTATTCACAAGACTCAATTGATTAATTATCACCATTCACAAGTCTCAATTGATTAAATACCATCATTCACAAGTCTCAATTGATTAAACACCTTGATCACAAGTCTCAATTGATTAAATATCATCATTCACAAGTCTCAATTGATTAAATTTCATTATTCACAAGTCTCAATTGATTAAATACCATCATTCACAAGTCTCAATTGATTAAATATCAGTATTCACAAGACTCAATTGATTAATTATCACCATTCACAAGTCTCAATTGATTAAATACCATCATTCACAAGTCTCAATTTATTAAATATCATCATTCACAAGTCTCAATTGATTAAATATCATTATTCACAAGACTCAATTGATTAAATATCATTATTCACAAGACTCAATTGATTAAATATCATCATTCATAAGTCTCAATTGATTAAATATCATTCACAAGTCATACCTGAGCAAATATTATCATTCATATGTGACAATTTGGAAAATTTCATCACTTCTAGCTCACAGTTGTGAAAATTTCATCACTTATAAATCACACCTGAGCAAATTTCATCACTAACATGTCACAATTAAGCAAATTTCATCACTCATAAGGCAGAAGTAAGCAAATAATATCACTCATAAGTCACAATTAAGCAAATATCATCATTCATAAGTCACAACTGAGCAAATACTATCATTCACAGGCCACAACTGAGCAAATATTATCATTCACAAGTCATAACTGAGCAAATATTATTATTGAAAAGTCACAATTGGGCAAATTTCAGCATTTCTAGCTCACAGTTGAGAAAATTTCATCTCTAATATGTCACAATTAAGTAGATTTCATCACTCATAAGTCTTAATTGAGCAAATACATGTATTATCATTCACAAGTCATAATTGAGCAAATATCATTCACAAGTCTTAACTGCGCATAAAATGGTCATAATTATCAAAGCCTGTATTAAATTTGATTGCATCAAGATTGTCGTGAAATCTCTCTATCGAATACAAACTCTGTCAGAAAGAAGGTCATACTTGACAGCTAACCACACAGGAAGTGATTGTCATTGATAGATGAAGTACTTTCACCTTCCTCCATTGTCTCCCTGAGGACTTCATTTCCAATATCTAGACTGGCACCCATCACATCCGTAACTAGTTTCCTATTTCTTTGTGTACTTTCTTGTCTTCCCTTGGCATATGGTGTAGATGGAGTGTCAAAGTTGAACAAATTTGAAACAGTACCTTACAGGTGCTTACAGGAGGTACCTGTAAAATAATTAGAAAACAGATCAGACACATTATTAGCTGAACTGTCCAGAAGGGGTGGGGCGGGCTGAGCTTATGCGGTGGTCACTTTCCATCTGTCAACTTTTTCTTTTAACACTTTAACATATGTAATGCCCATGTCTCAATTTCTAGACATATATACATGAAAGCTCTTGAATAACTTCAAACTAATAAGGCATAGGAAGCAACAATAACTCACAGTCAATTTGGTCTCAAAATATTGAACAGGGCATTGCATACATCATATATAAAACATCTTGTTTTCTGGCATATAGAGGTTAATGTGTTAAAAGACTACTACTCATTATCTGGTTGTCCAAATTAAATTTTTTTAAACAAGACAACAGTAAGGTAAGTTTATGATAATTTTGGAACTAATTTGCTTGGATCCTACTGGCCAACAATGGATCATCTCAATAGGGCTAGAAATTACCACTGATTCTGTGATCTGAAGGCCTTTTTCACATACAGATCACTGCTTTAATGCTATAATGGCTAAATTTGATAAAAATGTAAATATTTGCTTAATTGAATGTTCATTTGCAGGTAGAGAGAGGACTATTTTTGAAAATTTACAACTGGAATGACTGGCATGCGAGCAAGTCATTCGTGTGATAAATTTACAAAAATTACTTTTCTATTGTGCTGCAAGTGACCATTCCTCGGTACCACTGCAGAGGTTGATTTTGCAGTTCTGTTGAGAAATGTCCATTTGCCAGTCAAGAGAAGACTATTTTAGAAAACTTAGCCAGTCATTCCAGTAGAAATTTTTTTTAAAGAGTCTCTTAACCCGCAAATGGACATTGACTATGCAAGCATTCTTATTTGCTTAATCAAGTGATCTTGAAAAATGTTTATTTGAAAATGGATGACATCAGTGCTAACAAACCAAATTGATGACATACTTTCAAACCTGCATTGATAGACCTCCCATGGGAGAATTAAAAGGTGGTCTCCTAAGGCAGATGGTCTCTTAATAGAGATTCAAATACATTGCTTAAATGGATTTAGAAATTAATCTGTGTACGTCTTGACAATGAAAAATTGGGGTACCACCTCCTATGATGTATACATTATGCTGTACCTGTGATTAATGTCTGATGTTAAATGTTATAATATATGTAACGGTCCACCTGCAGCGAGCCATTCCCTTGAAAATTTTCTAAAACAATTTTCTTTGTAGGCCTACCCTACTGGATATTTTCTATGAGAAAATATAATTTTTCTGGAACTAATTTTAGCATTAAACGGTTAAAACAGGTTTACTGATAGACCATTGGTTTTTAAAGAAACTCTGGTATTCGTGACATATTTATTGACTTGTCTTAAGAGACCACCCTTTAATAGCCACAACCTGGGATGATAACTGGCGATCGGAAGAACATGTCCAATATAGATGCCATTTGTTCATGTATTTGACAATGTGGACAATAAAATAACACAATATAAATTTATTTAAGCATACATGTTAGAGTTTCTTTGAACCACTCCGGTGTAATATGTATGTAGGCCTATATGATCGCTGTAAACGAGTTCAGTCGATCTCGACATCCACAGTTTGCGCGTCACCGTATCGATTCTTTCACGGATATTCGCAACTTACATAGCATATCTGCTTCTTTCGGGAATCTATTTCCACCTCTTTTAACTATACAGCCAGGAACACAACAATATAACGGCATTTTGTTACCTAAAACGGCTTTGCGTTACGCAATGATACGGTACTCTGACGTTGTTACTATACACGCCATTGATAAACGCGGAAGTATATTTATGCCTCACAACGCACGCACGCCCTCTGGGGAGATAACTCTTAGCGGCGCGCCCCATTTGTCTAACTCCTGACTATCTGTGTCATTGTCCCATTGGAATCAATTGTATATTTCTAACGCATTCTCGCCAATAACAGGAAGAAATAATGATGTTTTTATTTTGTCGGTGTTCTCCTCTGCACCAGATGCACACAAGTAGAGGTCAAACCACTACCAAAACCGTCTCCAATTCTCGCTCAAATTACCATTTAGATCCAGTCCACTGGGCGGTTTTAATGAATCCATCATTAGGTTCGACTATCTTGACACCATCTTTTCTGATCATTATGGAAGGACATTATTACCGGAGACCACCTAAGGAATTTCGTATGCGGTAAAACATCTATTCTTACATCAAATCTAAACCAAAATCTTTTTATACTACGAACTCACTAAGATTCAACATTTAGGATGATTACACAGCAGAGTCTAGGAATATAGAATTATATATATATATATATATATATATATATATATATATATATATATATATATATATATATATATATATATATATATATATATATATATATATATATTATTATTACTATTTTTATTATTGGTTGATAGAGACCGACTATTATACTGTAGATCCAATCCACATAATGGGTACCTGCTTTCTAAATAACAATTGCTGGAAAATAAGGCCCCCTAAAATATAAGTAAAAGGAAAATTATTCTATATTCAAAAGAACAAGAGAGAATGTAGTGGCATTTCAGTCACATGGTCGCAGATCATCATCACTATTATTCAACAAACGTCTTAAACAAATAAGTATCTTAATTCTGTCAGCTAAAACTGAATTTTTCTATATGTTAGGACATTATTTGTGATTTCGGGACATACTATCTTGAGAAGGTGAATGGAAGGATCCAATCTGTTGCTCACGTATATGATGTCATATTCAATTGCATCGCTAATATCATAATCATAATGATCTATCGGGCTACGTCACAATAATCAAAGTCAGAAATAGAGAGTAGACACACACATTTTGCTCTAGTGTTTTTGCTAAATTTAATCAGTTTACAGATTAGTAATTTGATTAAATTTAATATGTAGATGTAGCTAAGGACAGTCTGCTCACAAATGTGTGTTTAATCTTTTTCAATTATAAGTGTGCAAAAGGTTATCAGTAAATTAAAACTTTGAATTTCAATATATGTTATCAACTCCTTTGTTAAATTCTATGAAAAGTTATGGCTATTTTTATGCTCCAGTAACTTCGAATAGGACAGTCATCAGTGTAGTTGATTTAATGGAGACCTCTGACTTGGGCTGCCTAAGCCTATTTACCTCAACAACTAATGCTGACCTATTCAATGTATATACACAAGTGTTGATTTACAGACACTTACCTGTACAGAGCATACGCATTTCACTTTGAAGTATAACTGTTATTATGTGTCAATTCAGTTGAAAGATGTAAATTCAATTTCTAAATGGATCACTAATCTAGAAGACCTGTATGGACCAAGAACTGATAAAGGAGGTAATGGTGCAATATTTCACATTGAACAGTTCATTTCCAGTGACAAATGCAATTTACCATAACATTGTATGAATCTACAGAACCTAATCACGTTCAGGGCACAGATTACTATGAGTGGGCAAGAGGAGACTTTATTTATTTCTCTGCTATCATTTTTGATGAGAACAGATTAGTGAGTGTAGCGAGCATGGAGGCCACTACTAGTGCTAGCTGTGCTCTTTCATTGGGGGAAGTTAATAAGCAGGTAAGTACCAGCCAAGATCACTCTAGCAAGGACACACCACCTAAAATGTGTTTATTTAGTCCAGCGGCAGGAGAAACCATTCCTAATTATTTACACCCGAGCATAAAAGCACACCGGTGATCAGCCAGATTAGACAACCTAAACAACAGGATTTAATTAATCAGATGTTTCTCCTTGGTCAATTGCTCCTAGAAACAGAAAACACTATTAAAGACCTTCGGGAGGAAAACAGAGAATTATTGACTCAAATAAATGCCACTAAAACAACAGCAGATGTAGGTGTTATGATAGAAGACATTGGCGAATCTAAGTCATTTGTTCCTGAAACAGTTGCTATGCCAGAAACAGTTACTATATTAGAACCTGTTGCTAATTGTAAAACTGCTTCTAGAACATCATCAAAACCAGCGTATCATAAACAAACCAGTTCCAGCACCAAGTCTCTCAAAACAATTATAGAAACCACACGCTACAATAAATGTGTCTGAACCACATACACAGGCACAACCTTCACACCATATGTACAAACCACAATATAGCAGAAGTGTGGCTAAGAATGCTATGGAGTCACCACTAGTAAGCAAAGGCAACTCCAAAGAGACTCTCATTATTGGGAGCTCTATAATAAAAGGTGTCAATTCCAAGGGAATACATGATAGTGGAGGTGATATATCTCAGAGGAGTAAAAATTGAAAACGTACATTCAACTCTTATCAGCATTTACTTGCACATCTATAAGAGTATTGTGATAATGGCAGGCACTAACAATTGTGATGGCACATTAAGTGACGCGCTTAATGCCATGGAGAAATTGATTAGCGATGTTCAATCTCTCGTCGCTAAGTGCAAGATACATGTATGCCAGCTGTGCCCACGTGGCAATGTTTGCGGTCGATAGGACTTCATTCGAAATTTTAATAAGCATATTGAGGTTCCTAAGCTTTTCAATGATTTAGTCTCGTAGATACTTCTATTCCTTACACACAGCTGGTTCGATCCACTGCTCCTTATACTATGCGGACAAACTCCACTTAAATAAATATGGGACATCTGTTCTAGTAAAGTGCATTAATGACTATGTATCGATCATCAGAAAACCAACATGTAAATTCTATGGTGAACCAAACCACAAACATTCAGTGGCATCATGGTCAACCTGTAGACTCCTGGAGATGTAATAAATCTGGCCATAAGTCAAACAAGAGTACAGTACTTTAGCAATGTGGTCAAAAAGCTGTGCCAACCAACAATCCTGAATATTATGGCAGCCACATTGCTTGCGCTAAATGTGTAATTAATGGCTGTGACAGAAATGTACAGATTAATACAGATTCTGCCACAAATGTAAATGTTGCCACTGACTGTACCACAAATGTAAGCACTGATTATGTATTAAATAACACAATGTAGTTCTTCCTGATGCAAGCCCCTCTAATAATATTTTCAATATTAATTCAATATATATCATATGTAATGCTGAGCCTGCAATGTGTATTGTACATCCTAATGCTTCTAATATAATACTTAGTAATCGATATCAATCAGTCAAAACCAATGCATGTGAATGCAATATTAGTGATGATGATGATGATGATGATGATGATGATGATGATGATGATGATGATGGAGATGGTGGAGATGATGATGATGGTGGTGGTGGTGATGGTGGTAGTGGTGGTGGTGACGATGATGATGCTGCTGCTGCTGCTGCTGATGATGATGATGATGATGATGATGATGGTGGTGGTGGTGGTGGTGGTGGTGGTGGTGGTGGTGGTGGTGGTGGTGGTGGTGGTGCTGGTGATGATGATGGTGATGATGATGATGATGATGATGATGATAATAATAGTGATAATAATGATAAAATTAATAATAGTTATGATAATGGTGGTTGTGGTGGGGGTAGTGGTGGTGGTGATGATGAAAATAAAAATAAAGTTAATTCCTATTTGATCTATATAAACATCCTTGATTACATGCATGTAGGCTATAACTTTGTAAACTATATTAATGTCTTCTCCTATAGCATAACCAGTGGAGCCTTTGGTCAACTGGAAAATAATTCCAATAATGCACTGGAATCAATTCTGCTGACGCGATGTAACGACAAATTTATAGAAACAGTTATGTCACTTGACTTTCCATCTTTCAATATTAATAGTAAGGGTCTTCGTATTTGTCACCTAAATGTTCAACACTTAGTTCCCAAAATTTCACAATTAAACATTATAATGGAGAAAAGTAGGAAAGAATTAGAAATATTTTGTGTCACAGAGGCGTGCTTAAGTAATACACTTCCAGATACAGTAATTGAAATACAGGGCTATAATACAGAGCACAGAAACATAATTAAGCGTGAAGGTGGGGGGTATTGTAGTGTATCTAGCTGACAACCTGTCATATATTAGACGGGTTGATTTAGAAACTCACAATATAGAAGTCGTCTGGTTAGTAATTAGACCATACAAAATGAAACCGTTTCTAATAAGCTGTGTCTACAGACCACCAGACAGTCCAGCTAGTTGGATAGATGAATTTGAACCTCAGGAAGATCAGTTTGCTGATGACATACCCTCAATAAATAAAGATTATTATTATTATTATTATTATTATTATTATTATTATTATTATTATTAACTTCGAAAGGTCAGTCAAGTGTACGAATTGTATGTTTTTGAAGGTTTTACAATTTAATAAACATCATGTTGAATAATGTGAAAATAATGTGCATGGGGTTGTTGCTCACATTGGCAGCACCAGCCCACAGTTAAATTACTTTCAAAATATTCAACAGTTAAATGTATAATTACCTTGAAATTCAGTCAGATTCTGGTAATTAATGATTCAACTTATATAAATCCAACACCCGTAAACAGTGGGCGGAGCTTAGCTAGAAATGGGCGGGGAATAGCTAGAAATGGATCCCTCTATCGCACTACTAAATGATAAAATCAAAATTTCAACGTAACTATGCAGGTAGCATGTTGAATATTTTGAAACTAATTTTACTGTGTGATGTTGCTGCGTATGGCAACAATAGCATCCAGTCATATTTGTTTCAAAAACTTCAACAAAATGTTTATTAAATAGTAAAGATATGCCATTCGTAGGGCCTGCACTTCACTGTTCATTACGACCTAGATACGCCATTCTTTTTGCATTTTGATTGTGACATTAGCCTATATATGACGTAATTGATTATGACGCCATATACTTGAGTGACAGATCGGATCTATCCATTAGTTCCAGTTGTCAATCAGTCTGTGGCTAAACTATACACATTATCTTCTATTGCGCATCACCCATACTGTTTAACTCCCAAATGCTTTATGTCAAGACCGATTTCGCTGGATTGAGAGAATCATGTTACAACGTGTGGGGAATGCTTACCAGGTCCTGTTCCATCCTCACAATCTGACTCACAATAGTTACCGAAAGGGGGATTTAACAGTGTTGATGCTTTACAAAGAATCTATTAGTATCTCTTAAACATTTGTACCAGGCATTCACAACATTTACAAATGCCAAGCCGTCGGACAAGTATCAGTATATCGCTGAATATTTTGAAAATACTTCGACTGTTAGCCATTACTACCATAGACAGGGACAGTAGCTAGCTATGTGAATGTTCATGTTGCACTATCAGTTTTTTCTGATTTTTTTTATAAACTACCCTATATGATTGCCTCCCCTGAATTCCACACTCGATTCATTCCATCTCATGAACCATTGTAGGTGTCCATTTTCAGGAGAGGTACAATACAAGACCACATCTGACAGATCTAATAATGAAAGGTTGCATTACCTGTTTTCTGACGGCATATAAAAGCATCCGTGCTGGGGCACTGTACACATGTGAGTGGATCTGCGCATGTTCGGTCACCTATTGTACAATTTTCAGCTACATTAAGCTTTCCCGTGGTTACAACTGAAAAGAGAAAAAGGATTAATCCATTAATTCGTACAGGACATATGCAAAAGTTATGCTGTGATGCAAGGAACATGATATTGAATATTCCCAAAGACGATGGTTTCGACCACAGGATTATAGGAAAAAGTAGTTAGGCTACTCTCTGGGAGTAGTCGAGATTGCATACGACCTGACCAGAGTGGAGTGATGAAAGCTACACTCAAACATGTTCAACATACTGGAGAGGTAACTAATTTTCCCTATTATGATATAATAATATTATTGCATAGCATACCTGTATAGACTATCTCAGACGCATTGCCATTACATATCATCTCATTTAGAACGAGCTTTACCTTACTTACTAACCTAAATTTCGGATACGTTATTGAGGTACCCAGATTACCCTGATTGGATATCCGAATGCCGAGAGTAGAACCAGGTCAGTCAATCTAAGATAAAATATAGGTGCACCGGGGCAAAATTGCAACAAAATTTCTGTCAGTAGATTTATGGCGAAGAAGCAATGGTATATCTAGCCAATTCAGATGGTGGGAAATATATAATTTTATTTGTTATAACCAGCACTCTTTTGTGTAGCGTTTATTACTGCTTTAACACGCCATAGAGGCACTCAGCAACCCAATATCCTAGACCTCGTATTGACAAATGAAGAGAGTATACTAGAAGAAATCCGACACTTACCACCAAGAGTGAAAAGCCACCACAGCTGCCTAGTATTCAAGCTTAAATGCTACACAGATGATAATCCAACTAAGACTAAAAAACTACTCTATGGCAAGGGTGACTACGATAAGATGAGAAGTGAAATGGCAAAGATCGACTGGGACAGAGAGCTAGACGGAAAGAACACCGAACAAACGTGGATAGTCATCAAAACTGAAGTTCTTAACTCAGTCAATATATATATTCCGCTCAAGACCATAGACACTCACAGAACAAACCGAAAAGAAGTCCCTGGATGAATGACACCATTAAAGACAAACTCAGAAACAAACGGCAGGCATTTGATAAATTTAGAGAGAGGAGAGAAGAGAAGCATTATAAGGAATATGCCAAATACAGCAACTAACTGAAGTGGGAGGTGAGAAAAGCAAAGAGAGAATTTGAATGTGAAATCACAAAGAAATCGAAAACCAACCCCAAAGCCTTCTATGGCTATGTAAGATCCAATCTAAAGACACAGACTGGGATTGTGGACTTCACAAGAGTCAATGGCACAACAGCAAAAACTGACACAAAAAGGCAGAAGAACTGAATACATACTTCATTAGTGTATTCACGCACGAGGACACCAGTAGAACACCACACCTTGCTAGTAACTTAGCAAACAGTCAAACATTGGACCAAATCAGAATCATAGAAACTGATGTGCAAAAAAGACTCGAGAAACTTGCAGTGCCAAAATCCCAAGAACCGGACGAAATCTCACCAAGAATTCTAAAAGAGATCAACCGTTTCATCGCCAAGCTGTTGACAATACTATTTAACTGATCCCTCACTGAAAGAATGCTCCCGCAAGACTGAAAAAAATAGACAGATCACACCGATCTTCAAGAAAGGTAGCAAATCATCGTCAGGCAATTACAGACCAGCAAGCGTAACATCAGTAGTATGCAGAATTATGGAATACTTCATTTGAGACTCACTAACAAAGCATATGTCCAGCTTCATGTCAGACTGCCAACACGGTTTTTTACATGGCCGGTCATGCCTCACACAGCTCATAGACACACTAGATTACTGTACCAAAGCTGTTGATGATGGTGATTGCGCTAAAGCATTTGACACTGTTCCACATCAAGGACTACTGAGCAAACTCCACAGCTATGGAATTAGTGGCGACACTCGGTGATGGATACAGGCATTCCTAAGCAACAAAAAGCAGCGAGTATCCATCAGTGGATCTTGCTCCAATTGGACTCCAGTGTTAAGCGGCATTCCACAGGGCAGTGTGCTTGGACCAGTACTTTTCATCTGCTTCATTAATAACATGCCAAGAGTAGTAGAAAGCATGATCAAGCTCTTTGCAGATGACACCAAGCTGTACACGCAAGTTAACTCCAGAACTGATCATGAGACACTCCAAAAAGACTTGAATACCTTAAAAGACTGGTCAGATAAATGGCAGCTCCGTTTTAATGTAACTAAATGCAAAACAAATTGTGAGCATTTGGGCGGCCATTTTGAACTTTTTATTTGATGGATTTTGATGGCGAAAACGTCTTTCTATAGGTTCTTTCACGTTCTAATCTCAAATTTGGCACTTTCGTACATGTCTGATGAATGGTTTGGCGGCCATGTTGATGACGTCATATAGAATTAAATTATCTGCTACTGTGTATCAACCTAGGAGTCAATGATCAAGGCTACCATTTAGTGGCTAATTTAGTTTTGTTTTTCTTTTTTTAAGTCCTTTTGCTCCCGAAAAGTTCTCTGTTCGTATTCAAATCTGGAACATCCTTAGCCACCACGATTCTAAGCAGATTTGTCTATGAAAGTCATTAAATTGCTTTAGAAACCTTTCCGTGGTGGGCAAAATGAACATTTTCATTGCTAAAATTTAATTGCAGAGACCCGGTCTATTTGGAGTCAGATCTAAGGAATCATAGGAGCTGATTGAAGAGCTCCTCAACGTCTCCATTCTGCACTTTGCAGAATCAAAATTCGTCCATCCGTTCTCAAGATATTCAAATTGACGTAAAACCAATTATTGGGCTTCCAAGAGCGAAGCTCTGGAAGACGAGAGTGATTGTTACATTTATTATTAGGCTTCCAAGAGCGAAGCTCTGGAAGACTATCGTGATTGTTTCGCTTATTATTATTATTATTATTATTATTATTATTTTGTTTTTATTCTTCCGCCATCCATTTCCAGCAAGTAAATTGAACCAAAACTCTGAAACTAGCAATCAAATTGAAGCAAAATTCAAAATATATGGTTGCGATAACCACCAGAATCAAAACAGCTAAACAGAACCTGATTGGCGTAGGGGGTTGGCGGCCATCTTGATGACGTCATAACTCACAAAACAATCTTCTCCTCTTGAACTTCTGAAGCGATCTAGCTGAAATTTGAGGAAAATAATGAGGCAATGTGGGCGAATGAAAATAGCACGCAGGAACTTAATATCTAAAACAACATGACCATGAGACACTCCAAAAAGACTTGAATACCTTAAAAGACTGGTCAGATACATGGCAGCTCCATTTTAATGCAACTAAATGCAAAATAAATTTTGAGCATTTGCGCGGCCATTTTGACCTTTTTTATTTGATGGATTTTGATGGCTAAAACGTCTTTCTATAGGTTCGTTCACGTCCTAATCTCAAATCTGGCACTTTCGGAGATGTCTGATGAATGGTTTGGCGGCCACATTGATGACGTCATATAGAATTAAGGTATCTGCTACTGTGTATCAACCTAGGAATCTATGATCAAGGTTACCATTTAGTGACTCATTTAGCTTCTTTTTTTAAGTCCTTCTACTCCCAAACAGTTCTCTGTTCGGTTTCAAATTTGGAGCATCCTTAGCCACAACAATTCTAAGCAGATTTTCTATGAAAGTCATTAAATTGCTTTTGTGACCTTTCCGTTGTGGGCAAAATGAACATTTTCATTGCCAAAATTTAATTGCAGAGACATATTTGGAGTCAGATCTAAGGAATCATTGGAGCCGTTTGTAGAGCTCCTCAACACCTCCATTCCACACTTTACAGAATCAAAATCCTTCCGTTCTCAAGATATTCAAATTGACGTAAAACCAATTATTAGGCTTCCAAGAGCGAAGCTCTGAAAGATTAGAGTGATTGCCCCGTTTATTATTTTTTTTATTCTTCCACCAGCTTTGCCAGAATTTCAAAATCCTTCTCCGGAACCAGCAAGTCAATCGACCCAAAAATCAGGATCTCTGATCTACTTCTGCACTAGGATCAAAATTGCTAAAAGGAACATGATTGGCTACGTTGGTTTGTCAGCTGTTAGTTGCTGCTCTGAGAGTTTAGCTACTTTAGTCTCATGTGATATCAATGTTATAGTGTTCACAGTCTGCACCTAAGGTTAGCCTCTTTGATGTTGCACTCAGACCACGTACATTCCATGTAGCTATGGTAAGCTATGGTAAGCTCCAGGGAAGATCGTGTCGTCCGAGGATGTTGAGCACAGTTTCTTGTTTAAAGAAGGGTAGACATAATCAGAGTTGCCTCTGTATGCGGATGCCAGCTCGCAATCCTTGATGACTTAGTTTCCCAACAAAGTTGGTACTTACAGAGGAAGCAGGCGTGGAGGTGTCATCTTTCTCCCCCACACAGGTGGATATAGGGTAAGTGTATTCAAACTGATGAATTGATGTGACAATGATAGACACACGACAGAGACTAGTTTTGTTTTATGGTGAATTTATTCTATGAAAAATACAACTGACGGTATTGATGTTATTGCCAGCAATTATAAATGAGACAATAACGATAACGATGATGATAATATCGTGGTATTCCCGATATTATCGGGAAACCAGCCAGCTCTATATAGGCACAGTATAATCAGATGTCTTTACCAACGAATGTATGTGTAGTCCAGCCAATGCAGGTCACTGTTAGATTCTGACAGACCAGGCGTTGTCTTCAGAGCCACCCTCAAAGATAACATATACCAATCGCGTGTGAGGAAAGCTGATCTGTTGGCAATTCTATGCCATGAAAGACAATAATTTACCAATTATTAGTGCTGAAAATTTGTTACTACATCTGAACAATAAAAGTGTGATATGGTGCCAAGTCTGATCATTGATGCATTTAATTTCACAAATGTCATGCCATGAGAGATGACCTCTTGTCAAACCTAATGCCTGAAAGATGACATTTACCAATTGCGAGTGAGGAAAGTCTGATCTATTGTCAATTCTAAGACCTGTAGACATAATTTACCAATTTTTAGTGCTGAAAAATGATGTTTCTACCCAGAAACAGGATTTGTTACCACTTCTGAACACTGATTGATGATATGAAGACAATTCTGATCATTGATGCATGGAATTTCACAAATGTCATGCCATGAGAGATGATCTTTTACCAAACCTAACCCATGAAAGATAACAGTTACCAATTCTGAGTGAGGAAAGTTGATTTTGTTGTCAATTCTAAGCCCTGAAAGACAATAATTTACCAATTCTTAGTACTATAAAATGATATTTCTTCCCTGAAACAGGGTTTGTTACCACTTCTGAACACTGAAGAATGATATGTTGCCAATTCTCATTGATGCATGGAATTTCACAAATGGCATGGCCATGAAAGATGACTTTTTGTCAAACCTAGTGCCGGAAAGATGACATTTACGAATTTTGGGTGAGGAAAGCTGATCTGCTGCCATTTTTCAGCACTGAAAGACAATAATTTACAAATTCTTAATGCTGAAAATTATATTTCTACCCAGAAACAGGATTTGTTACGACTTCTGAACACTAAAGGCTGATATGTTGCCAATTCTGATCATTGATGCATTGAATTTCACAAATGTCGTGCCATGAGAGATGACCTCTTGTCAAACCTAATGCCTGAAAGATAACGTTTACCTCCCCAATTGTGAGTGAGGAAAGTTGATCTGCTGTCAATTTTAAGCCCTGAAAAGACAATAATTAACTAATTCTTAGTGCTGAAAAATGATATTTCTACTCAGAAACAGGATTTGTTCCCACTTCTGAACACTGAAGGCTGATATATTGCCAATTCTGATCATTGATGCATTGAATTTCACAAATGTCGTGCCATGAGAGATGACCTCTTATCAAACCTAACACCTGAAAGATAATATTTATCAATTGTGAGTGAGGAAAGTTAATTTTGTTGTCAATTCTAATAGTCCCGTGAGAAATGACAATGGACCCGGACATTTTAAGCAACAACCAGATTTTTGCCCAGAACTCTTCCATTGTATCTAAATTAATTGTATTCTGATATTATTTCTACAGAATAACACATGCTAATTATGGTAATTTATTCAAAATGGCGGAAAAACGTCAAAATGGCCGCCAAAATGGCCGAAAATTATACATTTCTAGATGGTTCATTTACCATATAAGCTAGAGTGGCGATTGAAGCCTCTAAAGTTAATGTTTTGGGGTCAAGGAATTGAATTCTGATATTATTTTTACAGAATAACATATGCTTATTATGGTAATTTATGCATCATAATTCATCTGTCAGGAAGGCCGATATAACTAAAATTATGCATGGTGCATAGAGTCAGCAAATTACGGCTGGCTCCACCAAGTAATATTCTGCTAAAGTTCAATATGAGAATTTATACATTGCCCCTCGCATTTGCAGTGTATGCTGCATGGAATTCCTCTGTTGGCACAAGTACAAGATACACAACGTTCGCTCTTACAGGAGCATCTGATCTCTGCCAATATATCGGCTGGTGCTGCTGCTTTATCAGTGATTACCGGCACTACGGCATCACCTTCAATCTTGTATCCGAACTCTTCCTTTTGGAGAATCGTTTGAAGATGACGCCATGTGCTTACTTGGTGATGTACACGTAGCGAGTGATGGTACATAGCTCTGCTGGTAGGTGGCATTCTCTCAAAAGGTACATGTTTGGATGATACCACATTTAAATAGCGCAGTTCATCGAGTCCTTCAGCATTGGTTCCCCCTATGTACACATTCTTTGCAAAATTTTCTCCTACCTTTAGAAGCACTTCTTTAGGTGTTTCCGTGTCACCAAAGACCAGCGCATCTGCGCGTAACTGCTGTTATGACTGGAGCAATTTCATGAGCTTCAGTTTCCCCACGCCATACATTCCAGATGTTGTATCACAGCCTGGCATAGCTTGAGCAAATGGCAAACACATATACATCTCTCTCCCTAACACCCCCTTTGCAAGTTTAATGGCAATGGCATGTTGTCTGGTCTGCATATAAACATGTTTCCCATAATTTGTGTGGTGGATCAACATTATCAGAATGTCTGTATCATCAGCAGCAACAACAACAACAACAACAACAACAACAACAACAACAACAACATTTTCATATGTTTTTGCCAATTCCATTGCCTTCTTAACTATGGAGACATCAGCATCATCCTCTTCACCAGCATGCTCTAGATGGATGCCTGCCTTCTGAAGGTGCTCAGATAATAATTTTATCAAACCCTGCTTGTTCTTTTTGTTTCCAAGAAATGCCTTCTTGTCTCCAGGTATTGGTGTTTTCTCCTTTCGCCGTCGCTTTTGTTCCTGATCTTTTGTTGTTGCCACTTCATAGCCGCCAAGCTCTATCCACAGAGGAAGACCATGTGAAGAATGGGAGACAACAGAGGACACATATACATCACAAACATCCTCCATAGTACCAGTCTTGGCCCAAACCAGTTTGTGCAAAAGAGCACATCCATCAAACACTTTAGCTGCTGGTCCAACTGTCTCTGATGTGATTTCTGTATCCATCTCAAGTATACATTTAGCCATATCCGCCTTATTTGCTTTCCTCATACTCCCGTCATCTTTGAACAGTGCAGGCGATACAGTTACAAGTTCATGTGAAAACACCCTTTTGTCAGGAGGGCAACCATTGACATATGACATGGACACAAATCGATGGTACAGCTCCTGTGATGACATTCGGACTTCATCACCATATATTTTGAGGGGCTTTCGCATGGCAACAAATGTTTTAGCTTGTTCTACCCTCTTAAACTTTACAACGCCAAATTTCTTCTCATTAAGTTTTTCTTGGATTGTGGTCCCAATTTGTAGGGCATTATCTACATTGACGTGCTCATCAGCTACTTCTCCAGTTGCAATGTTCCTGAGCTCACTATCTTGGCCAGATCTGAATGAGCTGTTCCTTAAAAGGAATTGCTTGAAGGTGTCCATGTCTTCCGAATCCTTTCTAATGTTTCCTGGATGCATCTCTTTATGTTGTTCTGACCAGGACCCAGTAAACTTACTGGTAAGGCAACGTAGAGCATCAGTGTACATAGCAACAACATGTGCAGTGAGTAACCAAATGTTTCTTGCAGAGTCTTTGTGGGTAATATTGATGAGTCCACCTACAGTCTTCCTTGATCTCATCAGTGATTGTTCTATAGTCATATCTGACCAGGTTCCACTCCAGAATCGGGTTTTCTTCCTTCTTATCACGAATTCTCCATTTTGTATTGGTTTTTCCAAACATTCACATACATTCTGACAATCTTGAAGATACTACCGGCAACATTTTGCATAGTTGTTGTGACCTGCAGCTGCTAGGAAAGGTAACATTCTCTCTATAGCCACAAGATGTGACTTCCATCAACCCGTTCTTTCAGCTCTAATGAAAAGCATTGTAATTTCACCCATCCCCATGAACATTACCCATAGCTTTGCCGTTCGGTTGGATTCGTGAGATTCTTTTTTTGAATCAGATCTTTATTTGCAGTTATTTCATCCAAGCAGATTTCACCAGCTAATACGGAGTTGTAGAATGTTTTCAAACGTGACCAAATGTTATCACTTTCGACAGGTTCCTCATGCAGTATATTGATCTTCACAACTACTACCCAGCATAGGAGTTGTTTGGAAATTGCTTTCACTATTCTGATTTCTATCTGACATATTAACCTGATGATGATCATCATCATTGTCAATCATGTTCATACAATCTGATGCTTCATTATCAGTATACATACGGCAGTCTACATATACATTCTGAACACCACTGCTCGATTGTTCTGCTAGTTCTTCTGACAAGTCAGTGTCCACAGCATCGCTAACTTCAGGCTCAAGCAATAATAGATGAAGTGCTTCACTTGTTAAAAGGCATGCTCTTAGCGTCTTAGTATAAGATTTTCCCTCCATCATTTTAGGTAAGGAGTTTTTGGCATACACTGTACCCCACAACTCTTCAATACCACTGTCCTCCATTAGTTTACACCTTGCACCAAGGAAAGACATACGTAAATGGAATCCTCCCAGCCGCAGGAACATGTTCTTAAATTCATTCTGATTGTCTGGCTTGATTTTGCAAGCAGTCAAATACAATGGTTGGTCAAAGGTAAGTGTTGCACAGCACATTCTGACTTTCATGGCCTGCTGTTTTACATATACCATAGTACTATAAACAGCTTCATCTGTTGAAGGGTTCAAAGGTACCATAGGGTTGAACACCACATTTGTGCAGCAGTACTCTCCTTTACTTATGTCGGACATGAACCCCTGCCAGGTTTGTGGACTCGGTGAAGGCTTACTCGATAACAGCCACAGGGTATCCATTATTTGACATTTACGTATGGAAATGTATGTAGTGCTAAGAGTTCCTTTCTTAACATCAGACATGCATGATTTCAAAGGACGCTTGTAGCATTTGATGATTGAACTGAAGTTCCCATCTTGCATTATATCTGCTGAAGAAGGCTTCTGTCTAACAACTGGTTCTGGTGTACGCTCACATGAAGTCTCAGTTTGACATGCAATTATACCCATTACATGTTTGGTATCATGCCCTGATTTGGTATCTTCATTATAGTCAAAGTTGTCAGCTACCCACTGACAGAAACCGCCCCCTTTGCTGACTTCAACTAGACCGGATATTAATGAATCCACTCGCTTTCCAACAGCTGCACTCTTTTCAAACTGTAGAATATGAGTATACGATATACATAGACCTAAGGATGACAGAACATCAATGAGCACCCTTGATCGTGTTGTCTGCTTGATAAAGAGGCCAACTGATAACATAAGAGGTGATATGTATGATTGTTGGCATGTTGCCTGCATGAGGATGTGGTACAATGAAGTTATCAGAAGTTGCTTCTTCATGTTGGCTGATTCTTGATTCTGAGAAAAGGTTAGCAACAAGGGTGTGGAGTGAGTCTGGAATGGACTTTTCTAATTCACTCAATTCCAATTCTGATGGACTTGGATAAGTGTCATTATCATGCTCTATATTTAAGATATCTTCTCTAATTTTTGCACCTATCATTTTTGTCTGTTTTCGGGTTTCTTCACTGTCTCCTAGGTTGTCTGCATCAATATATGACTGATGTAAAATGTTATCTGCAGCAGCTCTGAATGTAAGTATGTTAATTTTCCCTTCATTTTGTGCAATGCATACACATTCACCAAACTGCTTCACAAGGCGATGTTTCAAATGCGTCTCTGTGTATGGCGGAACACCTTCTGGCAAGTATGTTGCGAGCTGATCTCTCAGATCCTGAAGGGAGAATTGACCCTGCATTTGCTCTGTTTCTTGTAACCAGTAACACAACTTGTTGAAAGCAGAATCATTAATTGTGTCAAGGTTTCTAGAATTGCCACATGTCATGTCAACACAATTCTCGCACCCTGGAACACCGTTTCCTAGCATAAATAATGTCATACAAGTTCGGTGATAATGAGCCTCTACTGCATGGAGATCTCCCGCAAAATATATTCGTGCTTTTACATTTACTGCTAGATTGTCGTGGCTATTGTCACATTTTTTCATTAGTGACTCTTGGATGAGACTTCTTTTTTCTTTGCTTGATACAATCTTCACACTAGATATCTGAGATGCTCGGTCTGGATGGCGCTTGACATCATCAAAGTCAAGTTCCTTTGTACATATCAAGTAATGTGTTGGATAATCAAAAGGCTTGCTTTTCGTTTTCAAACGTAGTGTAACACCAGAACAATCTGGATCACTGGAAGTTCTCTTTTGTTGTTTTCCTTTTGAATAATTCTTATAGCAATTTTCATGAACATAGTTCTTCTCAGTGGAAGATGTTTTCAAATGTATGTCATCACCTCGTTTCAATGAAACTTCATTTAGGGTTTGTGCCCCCTTAGCATCAAGTTCTCTGCCATTGACATGTATCTGTACATCTACATCGCAAATGATACAGGGCGTGTTCAGCCCGGCCATCGCTGTTTAGCCCGCACACGCTTCACATTCAAATTAGCAAGCCAAAACTGGTGAATAGAAAATAACACACAGGCTATAAGATCAACAATGCGAGAATGAAAAGAAATCAAATGTCATACAGTGTAAATCGTGAAATTGGAGAAAGTACGAGCATGAAAAAAGAACGAGTGCAATCCGTGCTTGATCCGAGCAAAATCCGAGTTTTACTTTGTCTCGCAACGAGACAGCATGGACAATAATACCGAAATATATCAAACATGCAATATAAACACGAGGGAAAGGAAAGGGATATTAAATCAGGCTCAACATGGGGTCCATATGGCATATATTCAACTTTTACTATGTCTAACAAGCAGACGACAAACAAATTCAACCGTATAAAATATGTGATTTATATAATTTACGTAAATTGCCGATTTATAAAATTACCCCGGAACCTATATTTCTCAAACAATATGTATTTAACAATATGCTAAAACGGGTGTAGAAAGTTATCCACTGTGACCTTGGCATTTGACCGTTTGACTCCAAATCTTGGAGACATAAATATGACTATGTGCATAACAATCACGCAATGATTCATCGATGTATTCCCAGTGAGACGTGAGTGAGCAAATTTTGAAATATGCTGCCGAAAATGCTTCAGAAAGAGATTTTATATCGCTGTGACCTTGACCTTTGAGATTTTCACGAAATATTTGGCACATATGGTCAGAATCTAACTGCTAACCTCGCACCCAAATTTGCTTAAGATACTACCAGTAGAACCAGAGTTATTAAAAGAATAGCTTATGAACCAACAACAATCTGTTTTTAGAGGTCACCTCTTTGACCTTGAAATAACCTACTTTCCCCAAGTAGGAATCGTGGGGAATTTTTTCTGCAGACACTATGGTATATATAAGCAACTTTGAAACATAAATTTGCTTGTTACTTAAAATGTCCGGATTCGACCAAAATCATGTCAATTCTTACTGGACTGAATAAGCTCTGAAAGACAATAATATACCAATTCTTGATAAAACACTCATGGTAACTTACTTGCACATTAATGAGGTAATGCTTCTTCGGGTTGATCGGACGCAGTCAATGGAAATTTGAGTGTCCTTGGGTTTGCTATATAGGATTTCACTTAGGGAATGTCCTATGTAAAAGGCAGACTCCAAGGCATCAACCATAGCAAGCGTTTCTGCTGCTAAAGAACTTTTGACAACTCTCCATATTTTACTCGATTTCCATGAAAGAACACAACATGTTTGATCTTTACCAGTTAGGAAAATGATATGACCTCCCCCACTAGATACACCATCACTCAAATTAGCATATGAAGCAGCACTATAAACTACTAGCCATAAATTGTTCACATCACCAAGACGAGGGAAAAGTATTTTACAGTTAGATGCAGACTTTTAATTTTTAATAGTCTTATTCGCTATAATCATGTCATCAACTTTGGGGCTTTAGTTGACATAAACAGTTCCAGAAACTCAAAACAAGCACCAGGTCTCCCCTGGCTAGTTATCCAATTAAACTGACCGATTGCCCTACGCAAATGGGTAATCTCCTCTTTATTTACGTGATTTTATTTTTGTGTAGCTCTAGCTGTGCTTAGAGAAATCACTGATAGATTGTTTACATAAGATTGTTGATTGAGTGCAATTCCTCTATCTACGTGGTGAATTTCTAAACTAATATATTTAAAATTACCATTTCCCTGCTTACCAACTTGAAATGCAGACCTAACTTTATCTATTACATCGCTTTCAAATCTTGGAGTTCCAGACCAAAAAAAATCATCTACGTGCATAAGAAAGAAGCCAATTAAAGAGTCATTGCCATGGCTGTAGAATAAAGCTGGGTCTATTTCAGATTGTTTTGAATTGAGTTTTAATAACTCGTCATGAACACTAAAATACCATGCACGTGAAGCATCATTAAGACCATACACACATTTGTTTACCTTCCATAGTATGCCATCCACATCAACTTTCAGATAAACTTCGTTGTCTATTGGATTACCCTGCAAAAAGGATGCTTTAATATCAATTGTTTTACATTCCCAAGTATATGTTGATGACAATGACAATGCTAAAAAAATTCTAAGTGTATCTTTACTTGCTGTGGGAGAATCACTTTGGACACCTTCATGTTCTTCAAATCTCATGGCGACCAATCTGGCCTTGACATGATTTTGACCATCAACTAGTTTATCGGCAATTGCCTAACGGGTAGATGAAAAGGGTTGACCTATGTCTCTGACCTCCTCATATACATGACAATCTGTCTAATTATTAAGCTCTTTGTCTTTAGCTACTTCAATCTCGTGTTCATTATGACAGTTACTAGCCTCACCTACTTCTTGATATATATCAACAGTTACATGTAAATTAACATCTGAAACTTCGCTAAATTCTGGAATTAATAGCCATTGCTTAACATCATTTTGAAAAATCTAATTCCTTTATAGCATTATCCTTATCTTTAATGTTAAAACAATGTCTATATTTGACAGTAGCTTTGCCAGCATGGCTAATTATCTCTCCTTCTATCCAGTTTTCATTTTCCATTGGAAGATTTTTAATCTTAATTTTGACTTTGGGATATTTATTTTCTGACACATTTTTAGCATTAATATTTTCAATAACATTGTTATCAGAAACACTAACATCATCTTCATCAGATAGACTGTTATCACATTCATTATTCAAATTTTTCCTGTTATCATTATTCACTTTAACGACTGCATCATTATTTACATTATCCTGTTGACTAAAATTAGTTCTATGTTTGAATTCTTCCCCCACTCTTAAACGTCTACATGGATGAACTCTGACATAAATACTACCATGACGAACAAACACTACTTTACCATCTTGGCCAAGTACTTTTTCTGGTCCTTTCCATTTATCTGTTTACCTTGTAATAAACACTGTCACCCATTTGATATACTGTTTCCGATGGCCTAATTTGGTACCTAAGTGCTCGTCTAATTCTATTTGATGATTCAGCTTCAATAAAGGCTTTTCTACTGGCATGAATAGTGTTCAGATGTTTTGAAAATAAATCACTAATTGTAGTTCCAGCAAGTGCTGGTAATTTGTCTATAAGTACAGAAGGAAGATTTGGATTGCACCCAAACACTAACTGATATGGACTTCATCCATGAACCATTTGCAATGAATTCTTTGCATCAATAGCCGATACTAAAGCAGTTTCCAAATCTAAGTTGGAATCATTGTTAAGAATTTTGTTTAGGCAATCATATACAACAGCATGGTTTCTTTCACATTTACCATTTTGACAAGGACTTAAGGCAGCAGAATTCCATATTGCTATATTTAGATTCTCAGCCTGTATTTATCATTGGCAAATTCGCCACCATTATCGGCTAAAAATTTGGCAGGAGGGCCCATATCACTACCAATCCACAGTTTTAACACTTTATCCATAATAACTTCAGGAGTTTTTTTGCCCAATACCAGTAGCCAAGCTAAATCCAGTTGCGAAGTCAATGAGATGAAAGATATATGTACCTGTTTTTAATACTTTAAGGTCCATAGCCACCACATCATTGAATTTAGTAGCTAAAGGCAACAGTACAACTGGTTTAGCAGGAGACTTCTTAACCTTTCTACAGACTTCGCAATTATCAGTTATATCTTCAATTATTGATCTACTTTCTTCATCACATATTCCAGCATCTTGCAATAGCAACACAAAATGGCGATTAGTAGGATGAGCAAATTGCTAATGAAGCTTTAGAAAAAGAGTACATGTCTCTTTTGAAGACTTGTCATCCATATTAAACAGTACTTGGAACAATTCATCAACTGGCATATTAGGATCATCAAACGGAATACAATAATGGCCAGATGATGTGCATTGTAAGTCGAATTCTTGTCCAAATATGGAAGCTCTGTCATGGTCCAGATCTAATATCACTTTGGCTGCTTTCATTGATGGTTTTCCTAGCAATAATGGAATCTCACTATCTACAATATCTGTAGTTACAGTACATTTAACGCCTTAGGTTTTGCATGGAAATATTACTTTTTCTTTAGATTGCAAACGTTCCCCTCCTCCAAATCTAAAACCTGTGTCACTTTTTTGTCTAACTACACGAGCTAGTTTATCTGGACTAAGCGTCTCTAAATAGCAGTTCATCCATGTTTGTCCAGTAACTGTTGAAATACATGGACTATCTAGAACGGCGGAGTTCATGGCTTCACTAACTAACACTGTCATTTCCTGAGGCGTGTTTCCCGTGAATAAAACAGCCTCTTCATCTTTAAGTTCGCTCTTAGATTTTTCAATATTTTCATATGAGTGTGGGAAATCTTTTGCAAAGTGTAAAATAGATTCACATTACTACATTTCATTGTTCTACCATGAGCTCCGACCGGATTTAGAAGACGCTTACTATTTACCTCTGATTCAGATTGTTCTCTGTATCGTCTACCACTGAAACCTATTCCTCTACTGCCTGAATACTTAGCATTGTTTCTAGTGAATCTGCTATGACTGCGTGAATTGTAATGACCATAGCCATATCCTCTGTTAAATAAGCTGGTTCTACTTTGCTATTTAGTCCTGAATCTAAAGATCCAGTGGGCATTGATTGGCTACCAAAGAATTTCTTTAATGATTGAGTCATTTCTTTAAACAAAGTAGTAATTCCGTTATAATCGACACCTGTCAATACGAGTTGTCTCTCTTTGTAGGCTGAACCTGATTCATCTAAGTTTGAATGCTAAAACTGCTTCAAGCAAGGGCATACTGTGTATCTTAGTTTTATTATAAAGTTTGTCAAATTCTGTCACGTAATTTTCCATAGATATTCCACTTATTTTCATATATCTATCAAAAGTTGTGTAAGCTTCATATGCTTAGTGCTGAAAAATTAAATTTCTACCTAGAAACGGGATTTGTTACCATTTCTGAACGCTGAAGGATGATATGCTGCCAATTCTGATCATTGATGCATTGAATTTCACAAATGTCATGCCATGAGAGATGACCTTTCGACAAACCTAACCCCTGAAAGATGACATTTACCAACTGTGAGTGAGGAAAGCTGATCTGTTGTAAATTCTAAGCACTGAAAAGTAATGAGATGCAAATTGGCAATAGACTAAAGAGAATATAAAGTATATTTTATGTTCACACCCTTTCGGCCTGTACTGCTGATCAGTCATCTTGACAATCAATATGGGAAGGCGTCCATGATCCCCCCTCAGGTGGTCATCTGCTACATTGAGGGCGATTATTTACACTTTGAGGTTGGAACAGAGGGATCCACCACGTACAGAGATGGTTTCAGAAGATATTCCTGTGTGTTGGCTGAAGACGCCACTGTCTCTTATGACTCTGGTAGATTTTTTGCTGTGCCAGGCCCTTGTGTGGGGTATGAGTCACCTCCAGCGTGTGCATAAGTGCTGGTCCTAATACATACACTGACTGGCTCTGGAGACCACGTACACCTGGTGTGTCAGAATCTCACATCGATCTGCATTATTTGGACAACACCTACATTCTCCTGGCATTTCTTCAGCTGGTCTGGCTCTGTTGTTTCAGTCACCTCTTTTTAGAGCCTGCAGCTTCATTTGGAGAGGGTGATACATGAGTCACTTGAAATCTTCACTCAGTATCAGAAATTTTGTTCTCCCTTCAGTTTTCCAGTGGCTGGATGCTAGCCGTCTTTTCCATTTCATGGATATAGGAGTAATTTTCATTACACCAAGTATGCTTCTGAGTCCAAGGTTTTTCACCTTGTCTCGATTTGATTTGTTCATCTTTGACACATTGTTCCATGTTCTTGAGTCATATGCCAACAGAGATTGTACTGCACCTGTATATAGTTCTCAGGATCTTGGTATTTGATCGTCATGTGGTTCCCAAGAGCTTCCTCATAACACCAAGCTTTCTGATGGCCCTCACCTCCATCCACTCAATACAGGGCTTTCATGTCAGGAAGTAATATAGATTGATGCCAAAAAGGTGAGTGTGCCGATCTGTGGTAGGGTACTCTCTCCAATCTTGAGTGAGAAAATGCTGGATAAGGTCTTTGATTTCATTGACATCTAGCCGTCAGTCTTCTGTCTACTGCTGTAGCTTATTCACGCCGTCCTATACTCTATAGCATGTGTCGGTGGCATGCGCCACATTTCCCGGTCGTCAGTCGACAAGTGTCCATTATATGGATTTATCCACTCGACCACGTTTGGCTGTATACCACTCCAAGTACATTACATTTAAGTGAAAGGAGGGTATCAGGGTATTTAAGCGCACATTAAACACTGTCATGGTTCAAATTTGATTTGATGATTATGCCATCTAAAGGTCGATTGTGTTATTCTGTTGCATTAGTTCATGGGAATGGGTCTATCGCTGGTTAATCAAATAAAACCTATGAACATTATAATATGTAGAGTGAAACACTGAGACAGCAGCGGTGATGGTGTTTGTTTTTGTAGCTCTCACACCGGCTAAAAACCTGTAAGCTACAAATATAAAATTTATATAATTGCTTAAAATGTCATAATTGAAAAATAAATTTAAATCAGGCACACACAGTGTGCTCCAAATTGCCTACATTTATTTGAAAAATGTATGTCTTGGTACATGTAAATACATTGCATTTAGGAAAAAATGAGAATTGTATGTATTAATGAATAATATACCAAAAGTGTGTGGATTATTATCTATCACACCCAGCTAAGTTTACGTCATCTTAGATTGCTATATTATAACATAATCTAATAACTTGATCCTGATACTCCTACTAATGGCGGAATATCTGTAGAAGAGGAAAACGACACGAGCAAATGACAGAAATCTAAGCTCAGTAAATCGCTAGAACTTTTAAAGTATTCGAGTTTGGTTCTCTTAGACAAGATAGACGGGGTCTACACTGCAAGTAACGTGTAAAAAGCGAATTCGAAACCCGGTAGCAAGGCAGATATTTTAATAACTGCTGTACAAATGAACGTTCATAAAGCATAGATCTATACCAAACATAACACTAAATAAGCGTGCCAGTTTAAAAATAGGATATATGGAAGAATAAAGGAAAAGTGAGCGATATAAATTCTGAGATGACGAGCGTAAGGGCAACTCATTAAATCAGTAATAAGCGTGGTGCAAAAGAATGCGGGTTATAACAACTAAAATTATATATTTCCCACCGTCAGAATTGGCTAGATATTTTTTGGTCATATGCCATTGTTTCTTCGCCATAAATCTACTGACAGAAATTCTGTTGCAATTTTGCCGAGGTCATTTCTTAGATTGACTGCTTTTCACTGCAACTCTTCATTATTGAGATGTTTATCAATGTGTAACAAAGTATGGCGTCAAACACAGCATCATACGATTTTAGACCTAACACAAAAGCAACCCGAGATTGCTGACCCACACCCTCTGGTTTTTATCACATTGTAGTTTTCAAATTTTCTGATTTTTTTTAATTTGTCGGATGTTTTCAGATCTTCCAAATCGTACCAAATGTTGTAGAATCCTAGTGTATCGTAACACCTCTTCTTATGTTAAATTTAGAGTCAAGTCGGACCAGTAGCTTTCGAGATTACATCCATAATTTTATCCGAACTGGACCCGGATTGTTTTATCTGGATCGCAGCCAATGTCTTGAAATCGTCTTGGCTGGCAAGTTCCCTCGTTGTGTTAAAACCTGAGTCAAATCGGACAAGTAGTTTTTAAGATACACATGCGGCGTGACAGCCAGACAGCCAGACAGACAGACAGCCAGATAGACAGCTAGGCAGACAGACAGACAGACAGACAGACCCAATCATAATACCCTCCTCAACTTAGGGGGCGAAGGTAATTACTTTTTATTCAACGATTGAATTTTCTGAGCTCTTCATTAAAATTGATAATTATTTTTCATGACTACGAGCATATTACATTTTGTCAATAGCAAGAAAGTTAAGTACGTCATCAGCGCTATACTCGTCTGGCTGGAGGAGGTCCTGCATGCATTTATATATCACATCAGCTTGACTTTATTTTCTGTTAGGGCATAGTGTCAGAAGTAAAAATATCCAGCGTAGACGTTTCTAAATCAGGAAGACAACTTTTTCTACCATGGTTTCATATTCCGCCATATTCGGGAGTATGCAAATCAAATTCTTTATAAGTTATATGACTAAAAAACCATACAAATTATTATCATTGGAAGGAAGCATAATTTTGTGAAGGTTTTAGATATTATAATTGTGTATTCTGCTGAAAAATTGAAACAAATCCTGAATTTTTGATGAAATATCGTTTTCACTTTTGTTTCAGAAATTCGGAAAACACAATCATATGAAGAGTCATAGTCAAAGCAACCAAGATATTCATACCGCAAAATAAGGCCTGTCTATCCTGGATTCTAAAATTCCTAGGATGAATATTGTGGCTTTAATATCTTTTGCATATTCTCTGTATACGTCACCACTCCACCATTATTATCTACATGTGCGAGAGAAAGGATAATAGCAATATTTGGTCACGTTGATGGACAAAATTATTATTACTGTATAGTTATTTATACAGAACGACACAAGGAAACATGACATAAGTACACGATCTTTGTCACATTGTGTTGAAACAGGTAAATTTCTTCCATAAAATAAGTTCAACAGTGACTCTTGGAAACACAACTAGCTCTATGTAGGCGATGGCTTATTTTTGTGATAACACTTTATTTGCTTAATAGATTGACCTATCCTACCTAAGGATGGGATAAACTGATCCATCAGTAATCATATGCCATCTAATGATTTTGTATTTAGTTAGTAATCGTCATTGGTTTACTACATGAAAACAATGTAATGTTTATTGCAAGATTGCCTCTCATCCTCAACACTTCTACACCTGCAAAATGACCAACATGGCACTTCTTTCTTTCTTACATGCACACCATTTATTTGTAGAACATACTACGTAGTTGAAATTGTCAAGACGGATGGAAGAATTCTTTGACAAGTGGAGGATGTTAAACATCCCACACCCCTTTGTATTTAGAGTCGCACTATAGTGATGCAGTTACTTGTTTCTATGTGCTACGGTAATCACTCTTTATGTGACCATGTGTGGCCTTGAGTTTTGTTGGCATGTCTTTGATTGTTACTTTGGAGTGATTGTATTAGTTTCTAAGCACATATATAGTTTTGTATTCAGTTGTTTCTTTGTATACATCGAGCAAGTATTCACCAGCACTAGCTAAACAGAGATTGGCCTCACTATGTCAAATATGTTTACAGTACATTTTTTATTTGACATTAACATTGTGATAAACATCGTGTTTCCACTTTATAATATTTTGGACACAGCCGAATTAGAGGGCATTGCTGCCTCAGGCAGTAATGCCATCCCGCCCAATTGTGGTCAAATATTTAACAAAATTGTCTTACAAACTGGCAGGCCGGGTTTTTGTTCTGGAGACATGTTGACTTGTTTATGCTCTGTACTGTACTGAAGCTGTGCAAGCATGTGAGTACATAGCACTCGAAGTTGGTTTAACTCATACGTCCAACAACTTCGATAAAATAATCAGAGTATGCCAATGACTTACTCTTGGCACATCTATTTGTCCTAAATTCCTCAATGTCGGCAGGCATATTCTGCAAAGATTTGTATAAAAATTAACAAAATTTCGAGTTAAAGTCTGGTTCTTCTCAGAAGATGGTAACACTGGCGGAAAGCTTACTATCTTCACGTTTCACCGCTGATTAGAGAACTGAAAGCGCTACAAGATAACATGGTTTGGTATTCACATTCTGCATTGATGTATCTTTTGCCAATTTATTTTAGACACAGTCTAGAAATTACCCACGGTAGGTCCTTGAGTTGTACTTCTTTTTTATAGACTCCTCTACATGTCGGCTGGGACCTAAGCATCTGGAGGAATATTTGCCATTTTTAGACTCTTGTAATATTCCACTCTCAAATGGCATGGAAGTTCTTGTGTACACATTTTAAAACCATAAATAATATTTGTCTCAGGCACGTTTGCATGCCTTTCTATGCACATTATCTGATGTATCCTGGAAGAGAGCAGACACTGTATCATGGCTTCCTCCAATCGCAGATAACATACTTTCTTTATTGTCAATGTGAGCAAATGCACTTATTGTAAAATCGGCTGTATCAAATTGACTAGGAATGGGTGTGGTACTTTGACATGACTCAACATTTGGGTTTACCATATTATTATGATATCTGGGTATCTCGTCATAACTTACACATATCCCAAAGTGGTTGGATGCAGTGATCAATGTGGCACTATGCTTGTTTCATGGATATACTCCGCAAGTATCATATGTAATGGCATTCCCTGCTTACCATAGTGTACTATGTAGTAGAAAATCTGATAAACCGCTCTACCCTTTTTCTCCTTGCTGGTTTCTGAATGTGTATATGTCTTGTTCCCCTCATAACTATCCTAACACATCTCTGTAGATGTTGACACATAATATGATTGATCACAGTTGAATAACGTAGTAAGGAAACTAAGTACACAATCTGGAATGGAAATGTTTCTCCAGTATTTAACAAAGTCATTGGCATCACAAAACCTATCATAAAGTTCTGAGTGTTCATCAAGATCAATTATCCGGACGTAATGTTTGTGCTGCAGACTTCATTGGACCAATACAGTTTTAAATATATTTCGAATATGGGTATAAAAAGTCATCTCCATAATTCAGAATACAGCTGTTCGGTATTGATATTTTATGTTCGGTACCAATATCGGTATTTTTGGTCTCAATTACCTCGGTACTGGTACGGTATCAGTATCACATTGATACTTCTGCAAACTCTATTTTGTGGGTACATTGCAAATGCTTTTCCAAATTTATTGTTTTGTCATGATACATTCCGTTTTACTATTGATTCGTTTGAAATAACGTCCACGCACTAGCCATTTTGAGACTTATATAATAATTGTCAGACAGCGCAACATTATGATGGGTAGCCCTCTTGTGACGCGAAATAATGAGGATTGCATCTGCAAATATGATGAAATTCTCTCTTTTGTGCAATTTGAGGCAATCTTTTTCAGTATTGAAATCTCGGTAATTTCAGATTTATTCGATACGGTATTTCGATATTATTGTGATATTGATATCGTACAGTATATGCGGTATACCTAACAGCTCTAATTCAGAATGTCTACCCTGGACTTTCTTACCTGTAATACCTTGCCCTAGCAGAAAAAAACATGTCAAACTGAGGTGACATATTATTGCACACATACCCCCCCCCCACCCCAGCCATCCAAATAATATGCAATTTTACGGGCAGGTAAGTAAGTCAGGATCCATTTCTAGCTATGTCCCGACAATTTATAGCCAATCTCACCCACGCATTGCCTGTGTTGCCTGTGTTGGAATCGATTTATATTCTTTGAAACCTGAATTCTCAGAATATACCCATTTTCAAGGTAATTATAAAGGTAGGCTGTTGAATATTTGCTGTTGAATAATTTGACTGGGAGCTGTTGATGCCTATGGCAGCAACAGCGCCCAGTCAAATTAGTTTCAGAATTTTCAACAGAAAGTGTATTAACATAGTAAATCCATGAAAAACGTGCAATTCGTACACTTAGCATCACGGCCGACTATTCTCTGTCAATAATAATTGCGATGCTAACCTACATGTGCCATAATCAATTATGACATTATATACTTGATTGACATATATGATTCATCCATTGTAGTACATTGTGTTAGATGAACAACGCAATATCCAATTCATCAAAAAATTCAATCTAGATTCGCAACACTAATACATATAGTAATCATGTAATTGTAATGATGTTATTAATTTCACACGTGCGTGTGTATTTGTGCACGTGCGCATGTGTGCACCATGATGTTTGCGTGCATGCAAAGCCGCATGTGTGGGTGTACTTTCCACCTACCACAGCCGGTATAATCAGCTATGACAGTGTAAGTTCCATCACACATGCACACACCGGGAGTTCCAATACATGATGACTTCAGAGGACACTCAGTGCTTCCCGATGTACATGGGTCCCATATTTTGACTGTTGGCGAATGCAAAATAAAACATAAACACATCAGCTATTATCAAAGCCAAGAAAAACATACATAACACATAACATAACTAAACGTACTGCATCCCGCACAGCAAGCCCTTTTGTTGCTTGTGCACGTGCCAAAGGCAGCAACGACTCCCCAGACAAATTAGTTTCAAAATAGTCTACGGTATATTAATTAAATTGTAAATTCATCAAAGACATACAATTCGTATACGTGACTAATTTTTCGAGGTTCATGACGGAGTTGGATACGTCGTTGTGATTGTACCATCAGCTAACTAGTGATGTAAGTGACTCTCCGTCCATTCAATGAAGTGTCCTAATGACTCTGGCCAGATTGCAATACTCGTTCTCAAGGACAGAGAATTTAAGTTTTAAAATCGAAAATTTTGACTGCAAATCCAAATATTTGGACCAGCTGAGCTAAAACAAATCAGTATCTGTAAGATCATTGACAACCTAATACAATTGAGGATTCAAGTTTCTCAGCCAATCATATGACGTCATAATCAAATATGTGACATGTATTCTGGCGTCATAATCAATTACGTCATGAATGACGTAGCTAAGTTCGGCACGAACGCGTAATTGGTGACTGACTAAGCTTTATTGTACGAATTGTATGTTTTTACTATTTAATAAACATGCTGTTGAATATTTTGAAACTACTTTGAATGGGCGCTATTTGCTGCCAAGTCAAATTATTTTCAAAATAGTCAACAGCTTACCTGTATAGTTTTCTGGACATTTATAGACAAGGAGTTCAGTGATCGATCGATTCCAACACAGGCGAAGTGTGGGTGGAGTTTAGTTAAAGATGGACGGGGCATAGTTAAAACTGGATTCCTCCATTGATGAGATATTAGTCATCTTTTTAAGGAAATTGCTTACAACGTAATATCGGTTAGGCTCTGCATATACATTGAATTTTTCTCTGGTATTTGTGCAGGACAATGATTATTTATCTGGATTTAATTTTAAATTTAATTCTTTGCTTATTAAATATTATCCAGTTACCCTCCTAGTAAAATGTTACATTTGAAGTTACTATTTTGAGCTACATCCCTTGCATTGCTTTACTCAGCGGTATATCGATTTGTTATATAAAACTATGTTCACAGATTAGAAATGTTCCTAATTGAAGCACTGTTCATTCGAGAATGGGTATGTAGGTAATTGTTCATTACTTGAAAATATCTATTTTCGTAGTATGCCAATTTGCATCAAAATTTGTTTCACAGTTATGGCTAAAATATATCGAACGCCGACCCAAGTATGGCAATAAACAGCAACTTGCAGAGGCGGATTCGGCTCGGTGATGTATGTGGTTACCTCCTATCCCTCTTAACAACGAGTAGGCAGAACTCGTTTGCATTGGCACGAAATCTGCCTAGGAAAATGAAAACTCCCAAGACTAACCCCAATGCCTTATGACGAGTTCTTAGTGGAACAAATGATAGAACAAGTCCCTAACAGAAGCTCTATTCCAATCAGAAGACACACCATATTGCCAGTAAAGATAAAGAGATGTGTTTGTACTCTATGTATAATAACGATACACGGATTCTCACAATGAAGTGGGTTTGCACTTAAGAAGTATAGAGCACATGGATAAAAACTCCACTGTCATGTATTCAGGTTAGAAGTCAATGCATGGGTAACCTAATGCCGCATCGGAGCAAAATCAAGACTAGGATCCCCCCAGTTGAGATTTGTCGGTATAATGGGCTCCTGTCATATTGTTGTTGGATAAGCTAAATCTAGAACAACGTTGATGACCAGGCCCACTTGTGATTTGTCCATGATGCTTGTTCGCTGGTGGAAAATGACGGGTCGTATTAGGTTTCCACCTGATATTGTGTCCGGCTCGGTGTGTATGTGCAATTGAAAGCAGGAAAATCAAAGGATATTACGCAGACGCTTTCACAATACAGGGGAGCCGAGACAAAACGGATGTTACTTGGATGTATGAACACGTGACATGATGTGCATTTGCATGTGTATCTGATTTTCTTATGTCAGCACATGTCACATGTAGGCATTAGTATATGCTACTCATTTTATGCATCGACACACATCAAATGTTTGCTTACAACGTATATCATTGCATGTTGATTGATGTAAGGAAAGACGTCTTGCATGTGTTCCTGTTACTTAGATGTCTGAACACACAACGCATATGCATTTTGCTATGAGATACTCATGATTCAGGGCTGCGATTGATACATGATATATTGTTTTGATGCATTCTTACCTGGTCTGCATGTAGATCCAAATGCCTTCATATTTGCGGGACAGGTGCAGAGGAAGTTGGTGCATGTGCCATCGATTTTCAGTGCACCCTCTGAAATTAGAAATGATGTTTCAGGTATCTAATAGGCATTATCATTGGATACACTGGAATCGGAATTAGGATGGCCATTAATGGCAAATCATCTCTCTGTACAACTTAATACCATAAAAAATTACATTTAGGTCACGTGATAAACATTGTTTTAAACGGAAACAACCTTTGTATTGGCAGTCCTAAAAAGTATTATCTTTTCGCCGAGTGTTACATGCGCCATGAGATATGCATTCATTGCAAAGTAATCTCATCCCAATGGAATAAGTTACTTTGATATTGACTAAAATAGAAAGATTGTTGATTAAGGTTTGGTCTGTTTTCTGATAGGAAGCATGTGTTTGAATGCAGAATGAAGTAGCACTGTGTATCAGGTACTACTGTGTCAATCAGAAGCCGTGATAATTATGGAATGTTAACATGCCACTACAGTACAGAGGACCCATATTGAGTTACACTTATGATAGTCATCTATTATCTATGTAATCGTCCATCTTAATACTTATAATACTCATATTGAGCTACAGGCGTGATAACCATCTATTATCTATGTAATCGTCCATCTTTATATTCGTTTAATGTTATTCACTACTATATTTACCCTCGCCCTGTAAGGGGACGAAAGTATTGCGATCGTGTCTGTCGGTCTGCCTGCCTGCCTGCCTGCCTGCCTGCCTGCCTGCCTGCCTGTCTGTCTGTCTGTCTGTCTGTCTGTCTGTCTGTCTGTCTGTCTGTCTGTCTGTCTGTCTGTCTGTCTGTTCGTCCGTCCGTCCGTCCGTCCGTCCGTCCGTCCGTCCGTTCGTTCGTTCGTTCGTTCGTTCGTCCGTCCGTCCGTCCGTCCGTCCGTCCGTCCGTCCGTCCGTCCGTCTGTCTGTCTGTCTGTCTGTCTGTCAGTTTGTCATGCTGTCCGTCCATCCGTCCGTCAGTCTAAATCTAATCTAGTCTGCCCGTCTGCCCGTCTGCCCGCCCACCCACCCGCCCGCCCGCCTGCCCGCCTGCCTGCCTGCCTGCCTGCCTGCCTGTCTGTCTGTCTGTCTGTCTGTCTGTTTGTCTGTATGTATGTATGTAAGTATGTATGTATGTATGTATGTATGTATGTATGTATGTATGTATGTATGTATGTATGTATGTATGTATGTATGTATGTCTGTCTGTCGGTGAGCCCTTTTGTTTTTCTTTTAGATAGCGATACTGGTTACCAAACGCAACGATACTGGCTACCCGTATCGTAACCAGTATCGGCCAAATTAACAATACTGTATAGGCAAATAATTAGAAAATCCAAAATGTACTATTCTAGTAGGAGGATTGTCAAGCTAGTGATACTGGTTTTACCAGTATCATTGCCGATACTCCTACCAGTACTGTAGACGTCATCTCAGCAAATCAATCGAATGCATACATTTAAACACAGTTCCATTTCAATTAAGGATATTGATGCTAAGCATTTTATCCAAGAATCATCTAAGAGTTTCCAAAATATCATATTCTATATTCATAGCTGGTAATGATCAATGCAATGAATGTGATCATTGCCCTTTTGCAAATTTTTTTTTAATTTCCCGCCAATTTACCGGACCGAGTTGGCTTCTTCATGATTACAAAACTATTTCAAAATAAAAAATCCAAGCTAGTTTGAATTCTGACACAACAAAAAGCCTAGAAAATAAAAGCTAGCTTGAATTCTGAGATGTAGGATTTTCAAGATGGTCATGCTACTACATAACGGCCAAGCTAATTCATGGAAACCCAACCTGGTAGAGGTTTAATTATATTCCAATAGGTTGGATATTCATGGAATCAAAATGGTTGGATTTTCTTTTCACGTGGGAGTGGTGATTTAAGCAGTGCATGACTAAAAGTTGATCGAGCCAATCAGAAATAGACCAGCGTTCGTCATTTATACCCTGGCCTCTTTTGGGCTCTAGACTTTAACTGATTCGTTCAGTTATATTCTTTATACAGTACAGTTAATAAATAAGTTAGGATGTTTTAAAAATAAAACAAAACAGATATTTGTTAGTTGGTACAGTTTTGAATACGATTTAAGAAATGTTATCTTGATTATTTTGAACATAATCGGCTTAGAAGACATTGCTGGCCTTACGCAGCAATAACTTCCAAAACCAATTATGATCAAAATATTCAACCAATATATGTTAGCCACTGCGACGTATTGGATTTGAAATCGATATACAGCATTTAAATATTATCAGGTCTCGCAATAGCAATAGACAATCATATTGCCTCCCGCTATCACTCTTCAAACTGTATTGTCGGGGTGAAGTGGTGGGGTGGGGTGGTGGTGGGGTGGGTGGAGTGAGGTGGTGGTGGTTGAGGTGGGTGTCTGCGTATTAGATTAAAATTGAGTGTTGACATTGATGAGATGAATTCCTAGATGCAGCTTTAGTGTAGATGATATGTCATCACGCGGTTCAGAGCAGCCATGCATTCATATTATGCTGATAGCATAAGGTATTGTATTATTAGTATGATTATTCAGGTGTTTAATGTCAGTATGATGATTATTCAGGTGTATAATGTCAGTATGATGATTATTCAGGTGTATAATGTCAGTATGATGAGTAGTTAGGTGTATATTATCGGTATAATGAGTACTCGGGTGTATAATGTCAGTATGATGAGTACGCATGTGTATAATGTCAGTATGATGAGTATTCAGGTGTATAATGTCAGTATGATGAGTACTCGGGTGTATAATGTCAGCATGATGAGTACGCGGGTGTATAATGTCAGAATGGTGAGTAGTCAGGTATATGTCAATATGATGAATATTCAGGTGTATAATGCCATTATGATGAGTAATCAGGTGTATGATGTCAGTATGATGAGTACACAAGTCTAAAATGTCAGTTTGATGAGCATAGTGTATCAGCATGGGCACTCATGTACACAATGTCAGTATGATGGGTACTCAGGTGTATAATGCCAGTATGATGAGCACTCAAGTGTATAATGTCAGTATGATGAGTACTCAGGTGTATAATGTCTGTACGATGAGCACTCCCGTGTATAATGCCAGTATGATGAGTACTCACGTGAATAATGTCAATATGATGAGTACTCAGGTGTATATTGTCAGTATGATGAGTACTCAGGTGAATAATGTCAATATGATGAGTATTCAGATGCACAATGTCAGTATCATGAGTAGTCATGTGTATAATATCTGTATGATGAGCAATCAGGTATATAATATCATTATGATGAGTACTCAGGTGTATAATGTCAGCATGTTGAGCAGTCATGTGTATAATGTCAGGATGATGAGCATAGTGTATTGTATTTTCAGTATGAGTACTCAGAAAGTGTGTAATGTCAGTATGATGAGTACTTAGGCGTATAATGTCAGCATGATGAGTACCCAGGTGTATAATGTCAGCATTGTGAGTACTCATGTGTATAATATCAGTATGATGAGTACTCAGGTGTATAATGTCAGCATGTTGAGTACTCATGTGTATAATGTCAGGATGATGAGCATAGAGTATTGTATTTTCAGTATGAGTACTCAGAAAGTGTATAATGCCAGTATGATGAGTACTTAGGCGTATAATGTCAGCATGATGAGTACCCAGGTGTATAATATCAGCATTGTGAGTACTCATGTGTATAATATCAGTATGATGAGTACTCAGGTGTATAATGCCAGTATGATGAATACACAGGTGTATAATGTCAGCATGATGAGTACTCAGGTGTATAATGTCAGCATGATGAGTACTCAGGTGTATAATATCAGCATGGTGAGTACTCAGGTGTATAATGCCAGTATGGTGAGTACTCATGTGTAAAATATCAGTATGATGAGTACTCAGGTGCATAATGCCAGTATGGTAAGTAGTCAGGTGTATGTTGTCAGTGTGATGAGGATAGTGTATTTTATCATCAGTGTGAGTACTCGTGTGTATAATTTCAGCATGATGAGTACTCATGTGTATAATAACAGCAAAATGAGTACTCAGGTCTAAAATGTCAGTGTGATGAGCATACTGCTTTTTATTATCAGTATGATTACTCAGGTGTATAATGTCAGCATGTTGAGTACTCGTGTGTATAATGTCAGGATGATGCATCCTCAGGTCTAAAATGTCAGTGTGATGAGCATAGTGTATCGCATTACCAGTATGACTATTCAGGTGTACAATGTCAGTATGATGGGTACTCAAGTGTATAATGTCAGTATGATGAGTACTCAGGTGTATAATATCAGCATGATGAGTACTCAGGTGTATAATATTAACATGATGAGTAGTCAAGTGTATAATGCCAGTATGGTGAGTACTCATGTGTAAAATATCAGTATGATGAATACTCAGGTGTACATTGTCAGCATGATAAGTAGTCAGGTGTATATTGTCAGTATGATGAGGATAGCGTTTTTTATCATCATTATGAGTACTCGGGTGTATAATGTCAGCATGATGAGTACCCGGGTCTAAAATGACAGTGTGATGAGCATACTGTTTTTTATTATCAGTATGATTACTCAGCTGTATAATGTCAGCATGTTGAGTACTCCGGTGTATAATGTCAGTATGCTGCTTCCTCAGGTCTAAAATGTCAGTGTGATGAGCATAGTGTATTGTATTATCAGTATGACTATTCAGGTGTACAATGTCAGTATGGTGGGTACTCACATTGTAGATATCGGATTGTCCAGTGGGGAGTCATGACCCTGTGGACATCTTATATTTATGAGTAAGACCTTGGTGAAATTAATATTTGAAAATACCAGGTGAGCTAATGGACGGAGTAGCACGCATCATACTATAGTACGCAGAAGGGCTGCTGCACTGGTTGACATAGACCGGTGCTGCCGCAATACAGTGTAGTGAGAAAATGATGTGTACATGATAACCGTATTGAGTAAAGGTTGGAATTGTAAGAGGATAGAATAAAGTAGGACCCACGGTTCTGGTTTGATGATATCTGTTAATGGTTGGGGATGAAAGTTGGTGATGTGAGATCGGCACACACTTTCAGAGTATTCAGCAGTCATTTTGGCCAATAGTTTAGAAAATAGTACAGAGACAGGTTTAGACGGGACAGACCAAAAGAATGGTTAAAAGGTTGTGTGACAGGGTCAAAAGGTTGACTGACAGGCGAGTTATCAACTCCCTATAGAAAGTACAACAACACCAGCTGGCAATGAGACCATTGTATCCTACAGGCTTATTCGCAATAAGCAATAGGCAGGACATGGACAAGGTAGCGTCCTGTAGGATTGATTGACACTAAGGAAGTTTGTGTATAAACTATGTGTCGATCAAAACAGGGTATCTAAATCGAGACGAATTTGTATATCAACTATATGTCAATCACCGAGTGACATGCTACCACAATGGATGAGGTAATGTTGTTGGTTAGCTGACAGATCGCATCAAAGCAGAACCAGCCAAACCGGTTCGACAACGTTCAACGTTATAGTCATCGAAGAGAAACTCGGAGTTTGATTGGTCAGGATGACGTCACGATCAATGGGCATCCGATCAAACTCTGAGGAAGATAAGACAAACGAACGTGGGCTAAAAACTCAAAGGAGTATATAAGGGGCACTTTGATTTTTTGTAGGGGGTCCGTAAGGCAAGAGTTTTGTTGTGATATTAATTCTGGAAACTACGGAAGATCACCGTAGCTTACCTGCAAGTTCTGGTAGTCAGTCAGATCAGGCCCGGATATCAAGTACAAATATCGTTAAATTCATCTATCAACGAGGCGAGTTGAGATCTATTTCTTTCGTTCTCGGTAAGGTAGGTTGTCGCAGCAACCTTACGTACAAGCCGTACCCAAAACGGAAGAGACTTCATAATCAATTATACCAGATAAGAACATATACGTAGTATCGAATCTTGAAGATACACCAAAAATCTTCAACGTGTATAATGTCAGTATGATAAGTACTCATGTGAATAATGTCAGTATGATAAGTACTCATGTGAATAATGTCAGCATGATGAGTACTTAGGTGTATTTTACCAGTATGATAGGTATTCAGGTATATAATGTCAGTGTAATGAGTATTCATGTGTAAAATGACAGTATGATGAGTACTCAGGTGTGTAATCTCAGAATGGTGAGTACTCAGGGGTTAATCTCAGTATGATGAGTATTCAGGTGTATGATGTCAGTATGATGAGTATTCAGGTGTAGAATGTCAGTACGATGAGTACTCAGCTGTATAATATCCGTATGATTAGTACCCAGATGTATAATGTCAGTATGCTGAGTACTCAGGTGTATGATTAACTGTCATTGTGCCAATATCTATCGTGGACACATTAGGCAGATTTAACCATTAAATCCGAGAATAGTTGTTTGTTTGCATCCTATAGTTTCTTAATGAGAATCTCTTTGCTAATTAACAGTTTATTTAGCATGAAGATTTGTCTCATCAGTTCCTGCTGATTGGGCTGGCTAAGGCTATGCCTGGCTGGAATGCAGACAGCAGGTGTGCTGGCATGTTCAGGATGAATATCTCCTTGGGTATTGTCTCTGCACAAGACAGTACACTGTTATGAAAATTAATAATAGGACTGTTTTCACTCTGAATGTTCAACTGGTCATTTTCAAGTTTGTCTCTATCACATGCTTCACGTTTAGCTTCATTATCACAATTTTGAATTTTGTCATCATCATCATTTATCATCATCATCATCATCATCATTACAATTTTCATCTTTGTAATCCAATTTCGCATCTTTAATCTCATCAAGCCACTTATCTGAGTTTCGCAGTTTTTAGAAATAATCTAAATCTCTTCCTACCCATTCACATCTATTCGGTCTTTGAACCTGAATTACTACTGTACTCGCGTAGAAGGTAAAAGTTACATTAATCGCATCTTTATCTGCAGTACACTTATTAACAGTTTTGAAAATAAGTCCATAATGTCCATTATCAGTACTTGGTCCATATTCCGAGGTCATTAATTTTAATTCATGAATGTACAGAATCGCATTCTCTGAGTTGAATGGTGACAGAATATGTATTGTACTTGATATTAAAATGCTCATTTTGTTTAGTTAAAGCAGTCTTTAAATAGGTATATCCTTCAGTCACTGGAATCAAGCAAGTCTAATAAAAGCTGATCTGACTTTCCTAACAATGTTATCTCATTATCACAGTTAAGTTGACCAGGTGAGGCCTTGTTCTGCACAGGTGTACAGGCTGCAGTGCTGTCTTAGTGTCTGGCACTCAGCAAGGGTAACTCCATGCTTGACCACTGCGCCATGAAGATTAACACAGATTTTGAACAAAGAACTCTAGAACTAGAATTGTAGATTTCTACATTAATATTCTTTGATAACCTTTTATACAATTAATATTTCCAATAATAAATTAGACCACTGCGAAGTCCTTGACCTTAACTACGTCTACATATTGAATTTAACTAGGTAAAGTTCCTTTAATCCATATTAATAAACTTAAATATCAGAGCAAAAACTGTGTGTCACTCAATCTAAACAGCTTCACCATGCCCATAATGTATCAGATATAATGTCAGCATGATCAGTACTCAGGTGTATGTCATCAGTACGATGAGTATACAGGTGTATAATGCCAGTATCATGAGTACTCAGTTGTATAATGACAGTATGATGAGTACTCAGGTATATAATCTCAGTATGGTGAGTACTCCGGTGTATAATCTTAGTATGATGAGTATTCAGGTGAATAATGTCAGTATGATGAGTATTCATGTGAATAATGTCAGTATGATGAGTATTCATATGTATAATGTCAGTATGAGGAGTATTCAGGTCTATAATGTCCGTATGATGAGTACTCATGTGTCTTTAATGTCAGTATCATGAGTACTTAGGTGCATAATGTCAGTATGATGAGTACTCAGGTCTATAATGTCAGTATGATGAGTACGCAGGTCTAAAATGTCAGTGCGATGAGCATAGTGTATTGTATTATCAGTATGAGTACTCAGGTGTATAAAATCAGTACGACGAGTACTCAGGTGTATAATGGCAGTCTGATGAGTTCTCAGGTATATAATGGCAGTCTGATGAGTACTCTGGTGTATAATGGCAGTATGATGAGTATAATGTATTATATTATCACTAAGACTACTCTGTGTTTAATTTCAGCATGATGATTGTTGAGCTTACCAAATTCATAGTGGCAGTCATCAAAGGTGCATGCTTCTCCAATCAGCTTAGCCCATGTGCAACTATATTTCGAGATCGCTATGAACCCATCCGCGCATTTACACTTGGTCGTGGTCGAATCGCAATAGGTGTACCCTACTGTATTTTCGCAGTTGTCAGTCGCACATGCGTCACCAATATACTGAGCTAATGAAATAATATAACGTTGCACATTAACACATAAAATTACTTATGTTGTTTCGCGTTTTACCCATCTCCATCTTATTCTAGTGTCATGTGATACGAGATATTCTAGAGCAATGACGTCAGACCAGAATGTAATTGCGGGATTCATTTCTAGCTATTCCCCACCCATTTCTAGCTACGCCGGCCTCTTTCTAGCTAAGTTCCGTCCATGTTTTTGCACGTGTTAGAATCGATCTATATATTTTGAACTCCAATTCCCAGAATCCTAATTTCGAGATAGCTATACAGGTAAGCTGTTGAATATTTTGACACTATAGCAGCAACAGCTCCCTGTCAAATTAGTTTCAAAATATTCAATAGAATGTTTATTAAACTGTAAATTCATCAAAGACATACAATTACTACTCTTGGCGGACATTTCCTGCTTGATGACGGAGTTATAATACGTCATAACGATTGTGGTGTCAGCCTACATGTGATGTAATTTATTTTGACGTCATATACTTGAGTGACAGATCGGATTTCTCAAATGTCCATTTGTCCTTGCCTACATTCCTGACCTTTAGCGAGATTCCTGACCTTTGCTGGGCATTTAACCCTTTAACTGGCAAATTCTGTCAGCAAAATCTAAATATTTGCGTATTGTATGCCCAATTGCAGGCCAAGAGACGTACATTTTGTAAAATTTACCATTGGAATGACTGGCTCGGTTATCGAGCCAGTCATTCCAGCGGTATATAAAAAAAAAAAATCTTTGTTCGTCTGCAAATCGACATTCCTTAAGACCATTGCAGAGGCCGGTTTCGGCCGGATTCGGTATGAACGCGTCAAGAAAAAAACCTATACACCTGTTAGAGCTAAACAGCGGCGTGAACTAGACAACTGGCGATCCTTCTAGAAGCCATCGGGAACGTAACAGAATCACATGTAGCATTTTCTATATCAGCCTGGAATGTCAATCAGGTTGAATTTTAGTTTAGCAATTTGCTCGACAAATTAGAATCTCCAGGTATGAATAATCACGATCGGTACCATAATAGAGGGATCCGATCTGTTACTCAAGTATCTGAGATTATAATTAATTACGTCACTAGGTAGTTCAAGTCACAATCATAATGACCTATTTTATCTCCGTCATGAAAATCGAAAAGTATGCCACGTGTACGAATTCTATGTCTTTAATTGATTTACAATGTAATAAACATTCTGTTGAATATTTTGAAACTAATTTGACTGGGAGATGTTACTGCCATAGGAAGCAACAGACCCCAATCAAATTAGGTTCAAAATATTGAACAACTTTCCTGTCTAGTTATCTTGAATTTTAAGTTATGTGATTACAAATTTCTAAAGCGATTTCAAAACCAGTAAAAAAATTGCGCGGTGGGGTATTGATAGAATTGGGCGGGACAAAGCTATCAAGGGATCCGCCTATTATACTACCTTATCTGCGTTAAGGACTAATTCCATAAGCCTACATAGTAATTGAGACAGTTTGATACGCACTTTCAGTAGATACACTGTTTCTAACTACAAAACAGTCGCTGAGATTCTCTTAGTGTGTTGCTGTCAAAGGCAACAGCAGCTTCAGAGATACTATGTTAAAGATGAACAGCAATTGTGGTAAAGGAGCCTTCGTGAAATATACTCACGTGGCAAATTAGTGATAAGTGGTCAGCTCACCTCCCCATCCCTCCCTCCCCCATTCCATGCGTTTCCTCTCCCATAGTGTATCCCATGGCGCCCACCCCCTCCCCGTCCCTATGGCTTTGGCCCCACTCACAGTTTAGTTCCCGACCACTCCACTTCCTCCCCAGGTCAAAATACGTCCCTACACCCACCTGTACTTACGAGCTGCACATGCGGTTCCTACAACTGAGTATCCTTTTCTACATTTGCACGTTTTACCAGTGAGACATGAATCCCCGCTAGAATACTCCTGGAAACAATATGTGTCCGCAGTACCATTACAGTCGCTATTCACCGTACAAGCACCATTCAACGCTACACAAAATATCAAAACACTAAATACAGTACAACTCCGGAATAACTCCAAAAACAAAATAAAACGTACTGTTAAATTTTTTAAACATAATTGGATTAGAAGACAGCAATATGTTCCAATCCAATTATGTTCAACTTAATCAACAGACAATTTCTTAGATTGTGTTCAGAATTGTACTAACGAACATGTTTTTGTTTTATTTGGAAATATGTTAAATTGTTTATAAGGTGTACTGTAAAGGATAGTTATCTATCAGTCTCGGTCAACAGTAAATATCCTCCCTCTCTCCCCCTCTGTTTCTCCCTCCCTCCATCCTTGCTTGCCTGCCTGCCTGCCTGCCTGCCTTCCCGCCCGCCCGCCCGCCCGCCCGCACCCTCCTTTCCTCCCTCCCTCCCTCTCTCTCTCTCTCCCTCTCTCTCTCCCTCTCTCTTTCTCCCCCTCCCTCTCTCTCCCCCCTCCATCTCTCTCTCTCCCTCTCTCGCCCCCTCTCTCTCTCCCTCTCTCTCTCTCACTCCCTCTCCCTCTCTCTCCCTCCCTCCCTCCCTCTCTCCCTCCCTCCCTCTCTCCTCCTCCCTCTCTCTCCCTCTCTCTCTCCCCCTCCCTCTCTCTCCCTCCATCTCTCTCCCTCTCTCTCTCTCTCTCTCCCTCCCTCCCTCTCTCTCTCCCTCCCCCCTCCCTCTCCCTCTCCCCCCTCTCCCTCTCCCCCCTCTCTCTCTCTCTCCCTCCCTACCCCCCCTCTCTCTCTCTCTCCCTCCCTCTCCCCCTCTCCCTCCCCCATCTCTCTCTCTCACTCTCTCTCTTTCTCTCTCTCTCTCTCTCCCCCCACCCCCATATATATAATATATATCAAACGGAATTTGAACTCGGTTTAGCATGCCATGTAATGCCTCAGTCCACAATAAGTGTCTTCCAGATTGTACTATCATGTCATGAAAATTTTTATATATGATGTAATATGACGCCAAATTTTGATATCTTTCTAGCAGATCTCGGAACATATTAGACATACGTCTAAAGGGCATTTAACATGCCAGTTCAGCTATAGTCTAATAAAGTATTCATGAAAACAGTTACTGAATATTGACCGAGATCTGTTTTTCCATTCTAATCAAATTAATCTCAAAATAATGAACATGATTTCGATATACGTTTGGAATGAACAGTGCATTAAAAAATACGTCAAATGTACTGCTACTGCTACTGCGGCTGCTGCTGTCGCTACTGCTACTCCTATTGTTACTACTGCTGCTGTCGCTACTGCTACTCCTATTGCTACTACTACTGCTGTCGCTACTGCTACCAATATTGCTTACTGCGTACTGCTTACTGCGTAATGCTACTGCTACTGCGATTGTTTACTGCGTACTTCCTACCGCCCACTGCCCGCTGCTTACTTATTCTGCTTACTGATTACTGCTACTGCTTACCGCTTACTGCTTACTGCTACAGATAACTGCTTACCACGTACCGCTTACTGCTACAGCTAACTCCTTATTGCTACTGCTTACTACTACTGCTACTGCTACTGCTTATTGTTTTGTACAACAATTAACTGTTTACTGCTACTGCTTACTACTAACGGCTTACTGCTTACGGCTACTGCTACTTCTATTGCTAACTGCTTACTGCTACTGCTTACTGATACTGCTACTGCTTACTCTTACTGCTACTGATTACTGCTTTCTGCTAAACTAACTACTGTGTGCTACAACTAACTGCTTACTGCCACTGTTAACTCCTTACTGCTACTGCTAACGGCTTACTGTTTACGGCTACGGCTACTGCTTACTGCTACTGATACTGTTAACTGCTTACTACTACGGCTACGGCTACTGCTGACTGATTACTGCTTACTGCTATTTCTTACTGTTACGGTTACTGCTACTGCTACTGCTACTGCTTAGTGCTTAGTGCTTAGTGCTTAGTGCTTAGTGCTTAGTGCTTAGTGCTTAGTGCTTACTGCATACAGCTTACTACTTACTACTACGGCTACTGCTTACTACTACTGCGTCCTGCTACAACTTACTGCTTGCTGCTAATGCTACTACTTACTGCTTACTGCTTACTGCTACTGCCTACTGTTTACTGCTTACCGCTACTGCTTACTGCTAGCGCTACTGCTTACAGCTTACTGCTACTGCTTACTGCGTACAACTTACGGCCACTGCTTACTGCTACTGCTTACAGCTTACTGCTACTGCTACTGTTTACTGCTTACAGCTTACTGCTACTGCTTACTGCTACTGTGTACTGCTACTGCTTACTGCTACTGCTTACTGCTACTGTTTACTGCTTACAGCCTACTGCTACTGCTTACTGCTACTGCTTACTGCTACTGCTTACTACTTACTGCTTACTGCTACTGCTTACTACTACTGCTTACTGCTACTGTTTACTGCTACTGCTTACTGCTACTGTTTACTGCTTACTGCTACTGCTACTGCTACTGCTTACTGCTTACTGCTACTGCTTACTGCTACTGTTTACTGCTACTGTTTACTGCTACTGTTTACCGCTACTGCTTACTGCTTACTGATACTGTTTACTGCTACTGTTTACTGCTACTGCTTACTGGTTACTGCTTACTGCTACTGCCTACTGCTACTGTTTACTGCTACTGCTTACTGCTACTGTTTACTGCTACTGCTTACTGCTACTGTTTACTGCCACTGTTTACTGCTACTGCTTACTGCTACTGCTTACTGCTACTGTTTACTGTTTACTGCTATTGCTTACTGCTACTGCTTACCGCTACGGCTTACTGGTACTGCTATTGCTATTGCTGCTCCTACCGCCACGGTTACCGCTGCTGCTGCTGCTGCTGCAGCTGTTGCTACTGCTTCTTCTGCTATTGTTGTTGTTGTGTTGGTGGTGGTGGTGGTGGTGGTGGTGGTGGTGGTTGTTGTTGTTGTTGTTGTTGTTGTTGTTCTTGTTGTTGATGTTGTTTACTGCTTCACCCATATATACCTATCTACAAAACATGAAATTAAAGAAAATGACGACCCACTTCGTGGCGGCGAACCATGGAGGAAAAGTAAAATCATGGGCTCACTGCTTTGCAGTACTGCTGACATTGCTGCACGCTGCATCATGGGAACATAGCTTTCCAGTCCTTCTGGAAGCTATGGATTCGTAGATCAAAGATGCCCTTGATAAAAAGGCTACGTTTGTACAATGCAACCCGCATATCCTTGATGCTGTATAACTGTAACAGCTGGGCAGCTCTTGAGAAACTCGATGCCTGCCACCTACGCACCATCACTGGACACTAATGGCCAGACAGCATAATTTCCAATGATGCACTATACACGATGTGTAATACGTCGCCGCTCTCTGTAAAAGTCGCCCAACAAAGATGGTCCATCTTTGCTAAGGATGCCAGAAGAGACACCAGCACAGAGAGCCTTGGAATTCGCCCAACTCGGAGCCAGCAAATACGAAGCCAGGAGAGGATGTCATTGCATAAATCGGCCAAGCGTGCTACGAGGTGACCTCAAGAAAGCAGGACTCGGTACACTCAAGTCAAGAATGGATCTGAGGAAGCTAAGGATTTCGGCTGAGAACAAGACACTGGGCAAAAGCGAAGAAGGACCGATTGCAACTGTAAGAAGTTTCTACTACTACTACAGCCGCAGAATACAGTAATCATACATACTACTCACTGCTACTGCTTACTGCTACTGCTTACTGCTTACAGCTACTGCTTACTGCTTACTGCTTACGGATACTGCTTACTGCTACTGCTATTGCTCTTCCTACCATCACTCTTACCGCTACTGCTGCTGCTTCATCTGATATTGCTGTTGTTGTTGTTGTTGTTGTTGTTGTTGTTGTTGTTGTTGTTGTTGGTAATGCTTAATACTACTGCTTACTGCTATTGCTGCTGCTACAGCTTACTGTGTACTGCTACTGCTTACTGCTTGCCGCTGACAGCTTACTGCTACTGATTACTAATTCCTGCTACTGCTTACTGCTACTGCTTACTGCTACTGCTTACTGTTGCTTACTGCTACTGCTTACTGCTACGGATTACTGCTACATCTTACTGCTTACTGCTGCAGCTTACCGCTACTGCTTACTGCTACTGCTACAGCTTACTGCTACTGCTACAGCTTACAGCTTACTGCTACAGCTTACTGCTACTGCTACAGCTTACTGCTACTGCTACCGCTTACTGCTTACTGCTGCAGCTACAGCTTATTGCTTACTGCTACTGCTTACTGCTATAGCTAACTGCTTACTGCTGCTTACTGCTACCGCTTACTGCTTACTGCTGCAGCTACAGCTTACTGTTACGGCTACAGCTACAGCTTACTGCTACTGCTTACAGCTACTGCTTACTGCTACTGCTTACTGCTACTGCTTACTGCTACTGCTTACTGCTTACTGCTTACTGCTTACCGCTACAGCTTACTGTGTACTGCTCCTGCTACTGCTACTGCCTACTACTTACTACTGTTACTGCTTAATGCTTACTGTTTCCTGCTACTGCTTACTACATACTGCTACTGTTTACTGCTTACTGCTGCTTACTGCTACTACTTACTGCTACTGCTACTGCTTACTGCTACTGCTTACTGCTTACTGCTTACTGCTATTGCTTACTGGTTACTGCTACTGCTTACTGCTACTGCTTACTGCTTACTGCTACTGATACTGCTTACTGCTACTGCTACGGCTACTGCTTACTGTTTACTGCTACTGCTTACTGCTACTGTTTACTGCTTACTGCCACTGCTTACTGATACTGATACTGCTTACTGCTACTGCTTACTGCTTACTGCTTACAGCTACTGCTTACTGCTAATGCTTACGGCTACTGCTTACTGCTACTGCTACAGCTTACTGCTACAGCTTACTGCTACTGCTTACTGCTACTGCTTACTGCTACTGCTACTGCTTACTGCTACTGCTACTGCTTACTGCTTACTGCTACAGCTTACTGCTACTGCTACTGCTTACTGGTTACTGCTACTGCTTACTGCTACTGCTTACTGGTTACCGCTACTGCTACTGCTTACTGCTACTGCTTACTGCTACTGCTTACTGCTACTGCTTACTGCTACCGCTTACTGCTACTGCTTACTGCTACAGCTTACTGCTTACTGCTTCTGCTTACTGCTACTGCTATTGCTTACTGCTACTGCTTACTGCTACTGCTTACTGCTACAGCTTACTGCTTACTGCTACTGCTTACTACTACTGCTACTGCTTACTGCTACAACTTACTGCTCCTGCTTACTGCTTACTGCCACAGCTTACTGCTACTGCTTACTGCTACTGCTTACTGGTACTGTTTACTGCTACGGCTTACTGCTTACTGCTATTGCCCCTACTACCGCTGCTGCTACTGCTTCTTCTGCTATTGCTGTTGTTGTTGATGGCAATGCCGCCACTTCCGCAAAAAGCCTACCTCTATTTTCAACCTAATAAATTAAGGTAATTTGCAACTAACAATTACAAACTTTACGTACCAACTGAGTAAACTTCGACGGTCAGTAAACATAGCACGGACAAAACCTGGAGAAAAAACATGTGTAAAAGCAAACAAACCAGCGCCCATAGTGTATTAAAAATCAGCAAAAACCACCGCCACAACCAGCAACATCACTACTACTACTACTACTACTACTACTACTACTACTACTACTACTACTACTACTACTACTACTACTACTACTACTACTCCTCTACTACTACTACTACTACTACTACTACTACTACTACTACTACTTTTGGGGGGGGGGTCGAATAACCCCACCCACTAAAAGTCCAGTGAAATAGCAGGCTTGATTAATAGTATATTAATAACAATAACAAATTAACCATATCAAAACAGTGAAAGCTAAAATAATCTATTAATATATACCACAATAATGGCAAAACTACATACAAAACAAGCTTAATAAAGAGCTAATAACATAGCATAATTCAACAAAGCCATTACTATTTGCACACTGTGTAGCAATATGCCCAAATAGCGAGCATAGTTCACCAACAAGTGTTGAAGCAACATGTCAATAAGTAGCGGTAAGCTACCATTACTCAATGCCGCCATTGAGCTGATTCATGACCAACAGGCTAAGTAGATTGTACTTAGTTTAATGAACCACACAATGTAGTAGTAGGCCCAAATGGCGAGCATAATTCACCAACAAGTGGTGAAGCGACTCCTCAATAAGTAGCCGTAAGGTACTGCTGCTCATTGACGCCATTGAGCCAATTAATTACCTGCAAGCTAAGTAGATTTTACATAGTTTAATGTGTAGCGCGACCTAGATGGCGCTCAGCATTCAGTTTTAGATTTACTTCCTCCTTGGGATTTGTAAATTGCCCAGGAACAAATGTGTTTAAAGTATTACATTACAGTACGAGGATGGTAACAACCACCCAAACAAGCAATAATTATTTATGCTGAAATTAGTAAGTGGCACTTTTAATATTCAATGTGAATTAATTAAAACCACCTAGGCGTATTATAAGCCAAAAAATAATGTGCATTGACTACAATTTCCTGGAATTACCTGTGCCTTAAAATGAATTAGCAATTGACTTTTAAGACCAGTTTCTAAAATTACGCTGGTGTATTCAGTTTGTTAGAATTTAGTATTAAAATGCCGAGTAAAATATCGAAATGTTATACACCATTGCTCAAATAAACGAATCAGCATTGCAGCTAACAATAACAGAAAGCTAATTGATTTATAACCATATTTAAAACAGACATAATTAGAAGAGGAAAGCCAAAATGAATTTATTAATTTATTGGAAGCATTTTGATATCAAAGGAAGTTATAGGCTTAAACGTATATTTCAGTTCTAATACACAAAATAGAGTTGAAATTGGTGGCATGATGAGATTAGTATGTGAAAATGATGCAGTGAACCTCAATAACCATTTCCAGAATGAATTATTTAGCTCAATTGACTCTAAATCAGTCCCTTCTCTAATATCATTAAAACATCATTTTTGGCATTGCTCTGACAAGAACCATTTTGGAACTACCTTTTTCTCCCACAACATGCCGACCTATAAAATGTATTATGAATACACTGCACCAATAGCCGAAAATAGCCCTTACTGAAATTTGGACTATGCGTTTTGAACTAGTGAACACCTGTGTTTCCAGATGACATGCAGTCCTAGCGATAAAACACACAGAATCAATTCCTTCTCACATTTCTCGATCTTGTATTTCATAGTAGATAAATCTATAAATAAAATTGCTTCCTTTGATCAATTATCCGGTGTAAATTTGATGCCAAATTGTGCAAGAATCCTTTTAGTGAATTCCAAAATAGCAGTAGCTATAGAGCACTGAGTGAATAAATGTTCTAATTTCTCTTCCTCAATCTTGCATAGGCAACATCTATCAGACACTGTAATGCCACATTTGTATGTCAGATGTTCGACCCACAAACGTCGGTGCATCATGTGTAATAAAATGAGAATGGTTTTCTATGTTGATTTCCAGTTATTTGGGTTACATCCCAAAATTGTCCATGTTTTAACTGCAAGTGGAGACTTTACCTGACATAAATTTAAGTTGTGATACCAATATTTAGATCGTTGTCTATAATTAATAAGTTCAGCATTCAGGACCAGTGTCAGTTGACAATTATAACAGTTAGCAGGTGTATTTGGTAACCGAAACCAATCAGTGGGGACAGCATATTTTATGTGAACAAGCAACCTTTGTGCATCAATATTTCTCATAGATGTTTCTCGTGAAAGTTCATTCATAGAAATCCATTTTCTGAAATTCTGCTTTATCAAATCACTTAGTAACCGAATGCCCGGTTTAGCTAAAGGGTAAATATAAAACATAATTATATTATAACGAATATTATCATTGCCCCAGAGTTGTTGCTTTAAAGCATCTTGCCAATATTCTGGAGGAGGTACTCCTCTTGTAAATGTGTGCAAGGCTCCAAATTGCTCTTTATAAAGAGTAGGAATTTTATTGCAATTTGGTGGAGCGGTATTTGAGATAAATAGACAGTCAATAGAAAAAGACTATTTGTTTCTCTCTATGAGCGCTCGGGAAATGCAAGCCCATGGTACACAGGGTTCAGTTAGCTGATTCAAAAACTTTTAATGAAGCCCATTTGACTGGAATGTTAACTAAATCAAGCCCACCTTTATACTTTACATTATTTAAAACTCGTTGTGACACTAAATGGGCTTTGTCTTCCCATAGAAAGGAGACGGTTATATCTTTAATCTCATTCTCTGCCATTTGAGGCATCTGTATGACGGAAGCGGTGTACCACAACTCAGATAAAGCTAAATTATTTAGAACAAATGCTCTGCCAAAAATTGAAAGGCGTCGTCTTTTCCAATTGCCCAATATGTTCTTTAACTTGGAAACCGTTCTTCCCAATTTAAAATTAGTGCTGTGGTTGGTTTTCTGCTAAAATTTTGATCACATCACTTGACGAATCAATGTCCATTACTACATCTGCTCTTCCATTCCATGGGCCCAGAAATAATCATTTTGATTTCTCTTTATTAATTTTAAGCCCTGATACGTGTTTCAATAATGCTTTCAAAATTTGAAATCGTTATTTGATCCTGCAAAACAGTTATATCATCAACATACTGAGATACATTTCCATCAACACATATCCCTTGAAAATGAGTATGTTGCATCAATGAAGCTCCCAACGACTCCATAGCTATCACAAATAAAAGAGGTGATAGAGAGCAGCCCTGTCTTAGACCCCGCTCTAGGGTGATTGGTTCAGCCAGATGATCATTAACTAAATAACAGCTTTTTTATGCTGGCATATAAAATAGTGACCCAGTAAATCCTGGGCCTAAACCAATACATTTTAATGACTTTAGCAAGAATTTCCATTCAACACGATCACACGATTTGCCATTGTCTAAAGCTATGATCGCTGCTGGTATAGCGTCTTTCTCGACTAACTGTATGATATCTCTTATAAGTAGATTATTTGTTAAAATTATTCTACCTGGGACTGAGCATATTTGGTCGGAGTCAATTACATCTTCTAGGACTGAACCGAGTTTTAAAGTTAGTGCTCTCGATATAATTTTATAATCTACACAGAGTGATGAAATTGGTATGTAAATCTGAAGTTTGTTTCTATCCCCTCTTTTACATATCAGTCGAACATATGCTTTGGCCATTGATGGAGGAAGGTGTCCACATTTAAAAATGCGGTTGATAGCTCTTCAAGGGTTGGACTTAATAAATGCCAAAATGTTTGGTAAATTTCTACAGGGAGTTCGTCATAGCCTGGCGATCTTTGTGGTTTCATACCTTTCAAATCCTGTAGTGTTAAAGGTTGTTCACAGATTCTATAAGATGAGTAAGATAGCGTCTCTGTCACATTAGCCCAAACATGTTCAGTAGCTGTGTCGTCACTCCGTTCAGATGTGTACAACCATTGATAATAGTCATGCACAGCTTTTCCCCATCTCTCTGATTGATAACACAGTTGTACCATCAACCACCTATATTGACCATATTAATTTCTCAATACCACGTGATTTTTCTAGTCCACAAACATATTTTGTAGGTTTCTCACCCTCAGCGTGCATTTGTGCCTTTGATCTAATTTTTGCTCTATTGAATTTATATTCCTCTATTTCATTTATTTAGCCTTCTTTTATCTTGATTAATAAATCATAATAATTATTTTTACCTTTATTGACTTTCTCTTAGCCTTTTATCTTGATTAATAAATCATAATAATTATTCTCACCTTTATTGACTTTCTCATTAACTTTAGTCAAAGATCTACGGAATGCGTTTTTGCGTTTTCGCAATTCTCTGACCTTTCTGATCGAATACTTTAGATCTATGTTTACATCTTCCCATCATTGCACTATATCATCATAAATTGGTTTCCATTCAACCCAATAGCATCAACAGCTCTCTACACATTTACGATAGCAAATATCGTGCAGCAAAGTAGTGTTGAGTTTCCAAAACCAACTCTTCTATTAAGCAGGAGAACACAGTAGACAGGTTTTACTGTATTGTAAAACTTAGACTAAGTGAAGAGTATGTGTAGTTTAATTAGTTGGGTTTTTATGACTGTCCATATAGGTATTACTAAACCCCACATATGATGTAATATCTACGTCTCTTCCCACTATATAATCATAATATGGCTAAATGTACAAAATTCAAACTGGTAGAGTGTAGATATAGACAAATTATAAAACGTATGTAAACAGGATGTATAATGAGAAGAGACAACGCTAGATATATCCGGTGGCAGAAAATATATGCAAACATACAGACATGTATCATAACGACACACACAGTCACGCACACACATACAATACAGCCAGTTGAAATTTTGTAACTGTATAGGAAAACTGTTATTCTGAAATTAACTTCAGTGTGGGCCGACATTCATAAGACAACATAACTGATTGCGTCATGATCTTTATCTAGCTGTCTGGCTGATACAAATTACTGGACAATCATTGTGATAGAGAAATAATTCTGAACTTGCTGAATAATCTGAAAACAATGTTACTCAAAATTGTAGATCACTTAGGCACCAACAGTCTTCAGCCAAAGTGACCTCAAAATATGTAACAGCTTCATATTTATGCCTACGTAAAGAATGGTGTCTGAACAAATTCATCAGTTAAACAGTTATCCGGTGTTATCAGGTATGCCATTCATAATGTAATGCAATAAGGAAGTCCAACAAAATACAATGACAGTTAATGAGCCAATTTGAGATATATCATTCATAGCACTAATTCATTCATAACGTGGATATAAATAAGGAAGTGTAGTTATTTGGCTGCTGCCTGGATCTGTTTATTTTCTAATGTGTCATGTTTCATGGAGTATAGCTATGTATCTGACAAATATTTTGAAAACAGCGTGGCCGAATGTTCTTGGTGACTAAACATCCAACGAGTTTCAGTTAAATTGTATTCAAAGTATCCAACATGTACAGAGCTAATACACGGTAACCTTCTACAACAAATTAATTAATAAATGATTATGCAAATACCATCATTTAATGCCACTAAAAGATGGAAATGCAATATAATTCTTTATAAAAGACACTGTACTGACCATTAGAAACTATGTTTTTCTCAAATAATAAATTATTATTCTCTTATGTTGGTTCTACTGGTCAAAAAGGTAGCACCCCCAACTGGTTTCAGTCCACCGCACAATAGATTCAAGGTGCAATACTTCTGGAACTGCTATATATCATGAAAACAATTTAATTGAAAAATTAGGCTGACCTAACCACCAACAACTTTCTATAAAATTATTTTTTAAATATTCTACTCGAACAATGTTATAACTCATAGAAAATAATGTTGTCTATAAGAACTCATGAGACAGACAGTTAATAATAATTGGATATATATTTTTTATTTTCTAACATCCAAAAAGTAGAAGAGGCTGTTAATGATGACTATGGTGATGCTCTGTCAGTATCGGATTCCCTTCTCTGTACGGACCTAACATTCATCAACTGGGTACATGGTAGAACAGTGATGATATTTGTTGTGACAGTGCAGATCATAACAAATATATATCTTTAACAAACACATCCCTTATGCCTCCTCCTAAGAGAACTGGTTCTATAATACATGACTATGATAACAAAATTCCTTCAACACTACCTACTGCAGTGTCTAGAAATAACTCCCACATCCATTCTTAACCATAATGATATCAATGTCTTATTGAAAAATTATAATGTTATAGAAACAGATAACATTAATTATAGTCATGTCTGTTCAAACGATACATGTTATATGTTACCAGATGTGCAAACTATTAACAAAACCGAGCCATCTAATGATATACGTTACACAATACCGTCAATCATTTATCTGCTGGTGCATGTACTGCTGGGTCATCATCATCATATAATGATTCAACCACATCTTTGTCTGTACATCATAATTGTATGGGTACTGCTGTTGTAGTTAAATTGAATAGAGTGGAGAGGAAGGCAACCCTTTGTTAAATTACGATAGCTATATAGACACTAACCTCATCAGAGAATACACTAGTCGTAAAGTTCATTCAACAGCTACTAAGACGAGGTTGAGATTTAACGCATATCCAATTGTAACATGGTAATATGACTATGTGAACTTCTTAAATGGCTATGTACATGCTCTATTTAATAGGGAACAAGTGCAAAGTAGCCCTAAATCAGCGTAAATTGCCATGCAAGAGTTGAGGTGTCACATCAATCATTGCAAATGCCTGTATCAGTACCATTTACTCACTGAAGAAATCTTCAAGATAATGGCATAGTTTACGAATTATCTCATGTTCTTCAATCTAATGAAGACTGTCGCACGTCAGGAGAATTTGAATTTTAGTATTTTTAACGTTGATGAAATCTCATGCAGTGGTAAAACATACATAATGTGTACATAGTAGTGTTGATCAACGGACATTTATGCTATACAACTCACTTCCACAAGAATTACCTAAGTACTCAAAAGCAAAATGATGGCACACTGCCTATATGCTTGAACACAAGTGGTCTACATCCAAATCAAATGTATGAAGTACAAAATCGACTGACAGCTTGTAACTGGGGTAATTTATATTGGTATAACAGGCACAAATTAGCGCTTCCTAGGTAGCCACATTTCATTTGTGGCTGCTTCCTCATATAGCTGACATGTGTCATCAGTTTACGAAACGTTTTTCATTCATGCCATGAAAGTCAAAGATTTAAAAGTGTTCAATATTTTTTGACATGTGTGAAATATATCTTGCTGTGTGCGCCAAACGAAAGCTTCGTGCTTATGGTTCATAGTCAGGGTGAATGCATGGTCATGTGACATAGCAAAATGACTGCATCCAGTGAATTGATAGCTGACACACGTTTACAAGACAAACTGTTGCATCGTTGCCTCAGTTATCCTTCCTTACTTGATGTGTGACCGATGGATTTCAGACACAGATATTTTAAAAAACATCTCAGTTCACTGCTTTTCAAATTGAAGACAAAGTAGGCCGACATGGACTACCTTCTTCACTTTTTTTTTTTTTGAGTAAAAAATAATAATAATAAATTGAAGACTTAGTAGGCCTACATGGACTACCTTCCTCACTTATGCTATGGATAAACATTTATACCTCACGGTAATCATACAAAATATCCCAACAGGCATATGACGTTCATGATGTGATTTCAACGTGGATTCAATGTTGAAACAACATCATGTGCCTGCTGGGTATATGTTTTTAGCCAGTCATTCCAGTTGAAATGTTTTTAAAAATAAGATTTCCTATACTCGAAAATAGTTCTGTCAACGTTATACAAACCATTTTAAACCATCAATATAAAATAATTATGACGTTTTCAGTAAAAATATACATATGCTATTCAAATGCTTTTCAGCATATAATCCTAATACTATTATTATGAAGGCAGTCATTTCATATATGAAATTTCAAAAACTATTTTCTACATATAAAATATGTTTTCATTCCTCAACATTATACAAACCATTTTAAACCGTCAACATAAAATAATTATGACGTTTTCAGTAAAAATATACATATGCTATTCAAGTACATTTCAGCATATAATCCTGATACCAACATTATCAAGGCAGTCATTTCATATATGAATTTTCAAAAAACATTTTCTACATATAAAATATGTTTTCACTCATCCTGTTTTTATCTCTAAGAACATTTATAGTTAGGTGAAAATTATTATGAAGGTGGGGTGATTGGTGCACCATTCAATGGCATGATTGACAACGAGTAAACAAATTAAATCATTTACATTTTTTTGATTAATACTGACATCGTAAATGACACAACATATTATTACATCGATATGGTTCTAGTACGCAACATCAAACTGTGATACAATAATATGTTTACTAATACTACAATATTAAGACAATATATTAATTAAATGCAATGATATTAAGGGTATCGATATTATGGCGTTATCAATTGTTTAGCATATATTACATCAGTGACGCGCCTAAACCATGACGTCATACACAACCGGCACAAATCAGTACTTAACTTTTTAATGACTAAATTTGGTCCCTAAAATAATATATCGGGCTTAACCCTTTAATGGCGAAAACCTCCATAGCCGCCCTCCTTAGCGTGCTAGAGGAAGCCTCATTTGCGGACCGAGAGAAGACTAATTTTAAAAATTTAACACCTAATTAATACGTTAAACGCTACAAGGGTGCTCGGGATGTCATTATTCGTCAACGATGACAATGGTGGACATTGTTCTTTACTCATTTTCATAACAATTTTGAAAATTTAATAATTAAATGCCTGCCATCTGATTTAAAAAAAAATTAAATGACTGGTGACATAATTTCAAAATATCTTTTTAACCACGGAGGGGGATGGCGCCGCCGCCCACCTAATTAATACATTATGCACTCGTCACCTGTTTAAAAGCACATTAATCTTTGTCATAACAGACAATAGCCTCTAGCTGGACATTTAGAGCGGACACCTGCATGAACAATAGCAGTCACCCGCTCATTTAGAACAAAACCGTCCACCTGCATGAACAATAGCGTCCATCCGCTCACAGCGAATTGCACTTGACCTCGTGCACACATCAATCATTTTTTGACTGGAGGGGACCGGCTGGACACTATTGTTCTTCAACATTTGCACTTGACCTCGTGACCTATACCCATCAATCATTTTCGACAGGAGAACAATAGCCGCTGACAACCCCTTTGACTACTGCTTCGCTCCATATTTATGAAGACGAGTACATGCGCATCAAAAAATGTATTATACCTGTCCGTGCAGAATATCCATTCTGTTTCACAGCTGGTATATATTTAGGCATAAAACTTATCAAGAAAACAAAAAATCAGATCACTAAACATGAATGGCACAATCTGAGTCAAAATAAAACATATCAGACGCATATGCATTTGAATATTACGAAACTAACATGAATGCGAGTTCGTAGCTTTTTATGTCATCTCACAGTCAAATTAGTTTCAAAATAGTCATTAGACTTAAATAAGCACTGCACCACGATTTAGATACCTGTGACAGTCATTCCGGAGTTAAATTTTTAAAATTAGTCTTCTCTCGGTCCGCAAATGAGGCTTCCTCTAGCACGCTAAGGAGGGCGGCTATGGAGGTTTTCGCCATTAAAGGGTTAAGCCCGATATATTATTTTAGGGACCAAATTTAGTCATTAAAAAGTTAAGTACTGATTTGTGCCGGTTGTGTATGACGTCATGGTTTAGGCGCGTCACTGATGTAATATATGCTAAACAATTGATAACGCCATAATATCGATACCCTTAATATCATTGCATTAAATTAATATATTGTCTTAATATTGTAGTATTAGTAAACATATTATTGTATCACAGTTTGATGTTGCGTACTAGAACCATATCGATGTAATAATATGTTGTGTCATTTACGATGTCAGTATTAATCAAAAAAATGTAAATGATTTAATTTGTTTACTCGTTGTCAATCATGCCATTGAATGGTGCACCAATCACCCCACCTTCATAATAATCTTCACCTAACTATAAATGTTCTTAGAGATAAAAACAGGATGAGTGAAAACATATTTTATATGTAGAAAATGTTTTTTGAAAATTCATATATGAAATGACTGCCTTGATAATGTTGGTATCAGGATTATATGCTGAAATGTACTTGAATAGCATATGTATATTTTTACTGAAAACGTCATAATTATTTTATGTTGACGGTTTAAAATGGTTTGTATAATGTTGAGGAATGAAAACATATTTTATATGTAGAAAATAGTTTTTGAAATTTCATATATGAAATGACTGCCTTCATAATAATAGTATTAGGATTATATGCTGAAAAGCATTTGAATAGCATATGTATATTTTTACTGAAAACGTCATAATTATTTTATATTGATGGTTTAAAATGGTTTGTATAACGTTGACGGAACTATTTTCGAGTATAGGAAATCTTATTTTTAAAAACATTTCAACTGGAATGACTGGCTAAAAACATATACCCAGCAGGCACATGATGTTGTTTCAACATTGAATCCACGTTGAAATCACATCATGAACGTCATATGCCTGTTGGGATATTTCGTATGATTACCGTGAGGTATAAATGTTTATCCATAGCATAAGTGAGGAAGGTAGTCCATGTAGGCCTACTAAGTCTTCAATTTATTATTATTATTTTTTACTCAAAAAAAAAAAAAGTGAAGAAGGTAGTCCATGTCGGCCTACTTTGTCTTCAATTTGAAAAGCAGTGAACTGAGATGTTTTTTTAAATATCTGTGTCTGAAATCCATCGGTCACACATCAAGTAAGGAAGGATAACTGAGGCAACGATGCAACAGTTTGTCTTGTAAACGTGTGTCAGCTATCAATTCACTGGATGCAGTCATTTTGCTATGCCACATGACCATGCATTCACCCTGACTATGAACCATAAGCACGAAGCTTTCTTTTGGCGCACACAGCAAGATATATTTCACACATGTCAAAAAATATTGAACACTTTTAAATCTTTGACTTTCATGGCATGAATGAAAAACGTTTCGTAAACTGATGACACATGTCAGCTATATGAGGAAGCAGCCACAAATGAAATGTGGCTACCTAGGAAGCGCTAATGTGTGCCTGTTATACCAATATAAATTACCCCAGTTACAAGATGTCAGTCGATTTTGTACTTCATACATTTGATTTGGATGTAGACCACTTGTGTTCAAGCATATAGGCAGTGTGCCATCATTTTGCTTTTGAGTACTTAGGTAATTCTTGTGGAAGTGAGTTGTATAGCATAAATGTCCGTTGATCAACACTACTATGTACACATTATGTATGTTTTACCACTGCATGAGATTTCATCAACGTTAAAAATACTAAAATTCAAATTCTCCTGACGTGCGACAGTCTTCATTAGATTGAAGAACATGAGATAATTCGTAAACTATGCCATTATCTTGAAGATTTCTTCAGTGAGTAAATGGTACTGATACAGGCATTTGCAATGATTGATGTGACACCTCAACTCTTGCATGGCAATTTACGCTGATTTAGGGCTACTTTGCACTTGTTCCCTATTAAATAGAGCATGTACATAGCCATTTAAGAAGTTCACATAGTCATATTACCATGTTACAATTGGATATGCGTTAAATCTCAACCTCGTCTTAGTAGCTGTTGAATGAACTTTACGACTAGTGTATTCTCTGATGAGGTTAGTGTCTATATAGCTATCGTAATTTAACAAAGGGTTGCCTTCCTCTCCACTCTATTCAATTTAACTACAACAGCAGTACCCATACAATTATGATGTACAGACAAAGATGTGGTTGAATCATTATATGATGATGATGACCCAGCAGTACATGCACCAGCAGATAAATGATTGACGGTATTGTGTAACGTATATCATTAGATGGCTCGGTTTTGTTAATAGTTTGCACATCTGGTAACATATAACATGTATCGTTTGAACAGACATGACTATAATTAATGTTATCTGTTTCTATAACATTATAATTTTTCAATAAGACATTGATATCATTATGGTTAAGAATGGATGTGGGAGTTATTTCTAGACACTGCAGTAGGTAGTGTTGAAGGAATTTTGTTATCATAGTCATGTATTATAGAACCAGTTCTCTTAGGAGGAGGCATAAGGGATGTGTTTGTTAAAGATATATATTTGTTATGATCTGCACTGTCACAACAAATATCATCACTGTTCTACCATGTACCCAGTTGATGAATGTTAGGTCCGTACAGAGAAGGGAATCCGATACTGACAGAGCATCACCATAGTCATCATTAACAGCCTCTTCTACTTTTTGGATGTTAGAAAATAAAAAATATATATCCAATTATTATTAACTGTCTGTCTCATGAGTTCTTATAGACAACATTATTTTCTATGAGTTATAACATTGTTCGAGTAGAATATTTAAAAAATAATTTTATAGAAAGTTGTTGGTGGTTAGGTCAGTCTAATTTTTCAATTAAATTGTTTTCATGATATATAGCAGTTCCAGAAGTATTGCACCTTGAATCTATTGTGTGGTGGACTGAAACCAGTTGGGGGTGCTACCTTTTTGACCAGTAGAACCAACATAAGAGAATAATAATTTATTATTTGAGAAAAACATAGTTTCTAATGGTCAGTACAGTGTCTTTTATAAAGAATTATATTGCATTTCCATCTTTTAGTGGCATTAAATGATGGTATTTGCATAATCATTTATTAATTAATTTGTTGTAGAAGGTTACCGTGTATTAGCTCTGTACATGTTGGATACTTTGAATACAATTTAACTGAAACTCGTTGGATGTTTAGTCACCAAGAACATTCGGCCACGCTGTTTTCAAAATATTTGTCAGATACATAGCTATACTCCATGAAACATGACACATTAGAAAATAAACAGATCCAGGCAGCAGCCAAATAACTACACTTCCTTATTTATATCCACGTTATGAATGAATTAGTGCTATGAATGATATATCTCAAATTGGCTCATTAACTGTCATTGTATTTTGTTGGACTTCCTTATTGCATTACATTATGAATGGCATACCTGATAACACCGGATAACTGTTTAACTGATGAATTTGTTCAGACACCATTCTTTACGTAGGCATAAATATGAAGCTGTTACATATTTTGAGGTCACTTTGGCTGAAGACTGTTGGTGCCTAAGTGATCTACAATTTTGAGTAACATTGTTTTCAGATTATTCAGCAAGTTCAGAATTATTTCTCTATCACAATGATTGTCCAGTAATTTGTATCAGCCAGACAGCTAGATAAAGATCATGACGCAATCAGTTATGTTGTCTTATGAATGTCGGCCCACACTGAAGTTAATTTCAGAATAACAGTTTTCCTATACAGTTACAAAATTTCAACTGGCTGTATTGTATGTGTGTGCGTGACTGTGTGTGTCGTTATGATACATGTCTGTATGTTTGCATATATTTTCTGCCACCGGATATATCTAGCGTTGTCTCTTCTCATTATACATCCTGTTTACATACGTTTTATAATTTGTCTATATCTACACTCTACCAGTTTGAATTTTGTACATTTAGCCATATTATGATTATATAGTGGGAAGAGACGTAGATATTACATCATATGTGGGGTTTAGTAATACCTATATGGACAGTTCTAAAAACCCAACTAATTAAACTACACATACTCTTCACTTAGTCTAAGTTTTACAATACAGTAAAACCTGTCTACTGTGTTCTCCTGCTTAATAGAAGAGTTGGTTTTGGAAACTCAACACTACTTTGCTGCACGATATTTGCTATCGTAAATGTGTAGAGAGCTGTTGATGCTATTGGGTTGAATGGAAACCAATTTATGATGATATAGTGCAATGATGGGAAGATGTAAACATAGATCTAAAGTATTCGATCAGAAAGGTCAGAGAATTGCGAAAACGCAAAAACGCATTCCGTAGATCTTTGACTAAAGTTAATGAGAAAGTCAATAAAGGTGAGAATAATTATTATGATTTATTAATCAAGATAAAAGGCTAAGAGAAAGTCAATAAAGGTAAAAATAATTATTATGATTTATTAATCAAGATAAAAGAAGGCTAAATAAATGAAATAGAGGAATATAAATTCAATAGAGCAAAAATTAGATCAAAGGCACAAATGCACGCTGAGGGTGAGAAACCTACAAAATATGTTTGTGGACTAGAAAAATCACGTGGTATTGAGAAATTAATATGGTCAATATAGGTGGTTGATGGTACAACTGTGTTATCAATCAGAGAGATGGGGAAAAGCTGTGCATGACTATTATCAATGGTTGTACACATCTGAACGGAGTGACGACACAGCTACTGAACATGTTTGGGCTAATGTGACAGAGACGCTATCTTACTCATCTTATAGAATCTGTGAACAACCTTTAACACTACAGGATTTGAAAGGTATGAAACCACAAAGATCGCCAGGCTATGACGAACTCCCTGTAGAAATTTACCAAACATTTTGGCATTTATTAAGTCCAACCCTTGAAGAGCTATCAACCGCATTTTTAAATGTGGACACCTTCCTCCATCAATGGCCAAAGCATATGTTCGACTGATATGTAAAAGAGGGGATAGAAACAAACTTCAGATTTACATACCAATTTCATCACTCTGTGTAGATTATAAAATTATATCGAGAGCACTAACTTTAAAACTCGGTTCAGTCCTAGAAGATGTAATTGACTCCGACCAAATATGCTCAGTCCCAGGTAGAATAATTTTAACAAATAATCTACTTATAAGAGATATCATACAGTTAGTCGAGAAAGACGCTATACCAGCAGCGATCATAGCTTTAGACAATGGCAAATCGTGTGATCGTGTTGAATGGAAATTCTTGCTAAAGTCATTAAAATGTATTGGTTTAGGCCCAGGATTTACTGGGTCACTATTTTATATGCCAGCATAAAAAAGCTGTTATTTAGTTAATGATCATCTGGCTGAACCAATCACCCTAAAGCGGGGTCTAAGACAGGGCTGCTCTCTATCACCTCTTTTATTTGTGATAGCTATGGAGTCGTTGGGAGCTTCATTGATGCAACATACTCATTTTCAAGGGATATGTGTTGATGGAAATGTATCTCAGTATGTTGATGATATAACTGTTTTGCAGGATCAAATAACGATTTCAAATTTTGAAAGCATTATTGAAACACGTATCAGGGCTTAAAATTAATAAAGAGAAATCAAAATGATTATTTCTGGGCCCATGGAATGGAAGAGCAGATGTAGTAATGGACATTGATTCGTCAAGTGATGTGATCAAAATTTTAGCAGAAAATCAAACACAGCACTAATTTTAAATTGGGAAGAACGGTTTCCAAGTTAAAGAACATATTGGGCAATTGGAAAAGACGACGCCTTTCAATTTTTGGCAGAGCATTTGTTCTAAATAATTTAGCTTTATCTGAGTTGTGGTACACCGCTTCCGTCATACAGATGCCTCAAATGGCAGAGAATGAGATTAAAGAAATAACCGTCTCTTTTCTATGGGAAGACAAAGCCCATTTAGTGTCACAACGAGTTTTAAATAATGTAAAGTATAAAGGTGGGCTTGATTTAGTTAACATTCCAGTCAAATGGGCTTCATTAAAAGTTTTTGAATCAGCTAACTGAACCCTGTGTACCATGGGCTTGCATTTCCCGAGCGCTCATAGAGAGAAACAAATAGCCTTTTTCTATTGACTGTCTATTTATCTCAAATACCGCTCCACCAAATTGCAATAAAATTCCTACTCTTTATAAAGAGCAATTTGGAGCCTTGCACACATTTACAAGAGGAATACCTCCTCCAGAATATTGGCAAGATGCTTTAAAGCAACAACTCTGGGGCAATGATAATATTCGTTATAATATAATTATGTTTTATATTTACCCTTTAGCTAAACCGGGCATTCGGTTACTAAGTGATTTGATAGAGCAGAATTTCAGAAAATGGATTTCTATGAATGAACTTTCACGAGAAACATCTATGAGAAATATTGATGCACAAAGGTTGCTTGTTCACATAAAATATGCTGTCCCCACTGATTGGTTTCGGTTACCAAATACACCTGCTAACTGTTATAATTGTCAACTGACACTGGTCCTGAATGCTGAACTTATTAATTATAGACAACGATCTAAATATTGGTATCACAACTTAAATTTATGTCAGGTAAAGTCTCCACTTGCAGTTAAAACATGGACAATTTTGGGATGTAACCCAAATAACTGGAAATCAACATAGAAAACCATTCTCATTTTATTACACATGATGCACCGACGTTTGTGGGTCGAACATCTGACATACAAATGTGGCATTACAGTGTCTGATAGATGTTGCCTATGCAAGATTGAGGAAGAGAAATTAGAACATTTATTCACTCAGTGCTCTATAGCTACTGCTATTTTGGAATTCACTAAAAGGATTCTTGCACAATTTGGCATCAAATTTACACCGGATAATTGATCAAAGGAAACAATTTTATTTATAGATTTATCTACTATGAAATACAAGATCGAGAAATGTGAGAAGGAATTGATTCTGTGTGTTTTATCGCTAGGACTGCATGTCATCTGGAAACACAGGTGTTCACTAGTTCAAAACGCATAGTCCAAATTGCAGTAAGGGCTATTTTCGGCTATTGGTGCAGTGTATTCATAATAAATTTTAATGAGAAATTCAATAAAGGTGAGAATAATTATTATGATTTATTAATCAAGATAAAAGGCTAAGAGAAAGTCAATAAAGGTAAACATAATTATTATGATTTATTAATCAAGATAAAAGAAGGCTAAATAAATGAAATAGAGGAATATAAATTCAATAGAGCAAAAATTAGATCAAAGGCACAAATGCACGCTGAGGGTGAGAAACCTACAAAATATGTTTGTGGACTAGAAAAATCACGTGGTATTGAGAAATTAATATGGTCAACATAGGTGGTTGATGGTACAACTGTGTTATCAATCAGAGAGATGGGGAAAAGCTGTGCATGACTATTATCAATGGTTGCATTTCCGCATTTTGAGAACTCTGTGTACTGACAGATATATCCGAATCAGCAACAGATACGCTATCATCATAATCATATGACATATCATGAACATGGTCTTCTTCAACATCAGCATCTGAACTTGAGTCATCTTTTTGTCGCTTAAGACTACTTTCTGTCTTGCGAGGAATGCTGGAACTGGTGCTTGTTAATTCTTTGCTGGCTCCAACAGCAATATCTGTTTTACCTTCCACACCTTTCAAGGTAACAGTCAGAGAGGCCTGATCTAGTATTGAATTATCAGCGCTTTCAGTGGACTGTGATCTGAATCGTGTTTGCCCTAGTTGTAGACTTTCTGACTCGGATGTTAAACTAACATCCTTAGCCATTGGTACAGGAGTTTGTGTCACGTTCTCGCTCAATACCTCAATAGAATCTGCCATGTCTACTACCACAGGATTAGCTGGTTTATGAACATCAGCTGCAGTAGCCGTTTTGTCAACGGCAGCTACAGCAGCCGGTTCAGGCTCCTGGTGATTCTTTGGTTCTGAAGCACTTCGAGTTTGATTCTTTGTTGCTTCCTTACATCGCCATTTATAGTGATCAGTTGACCCACAAATTAAGCATTTGTCCTTATGCGGACATGCGCTAGCTAGGTGGTCGGTACTGGTACAAATGCGACATGTCTTGATCTGGCCCCTGTACCATAATGGCAGAAAAAACGTATTGTCAATTGAGAGCGTACTTGGAAGAGGTTTTGAAATATCCTTCATCCACACTCGTCTAACTCCATTTTCTAGAGATCTGTCAAATTGGTACGTCTCATTCTCTATTGAAACTACTAGACCATACTTGGCCATTTCTGCGCTAATTCGTTCATTAGGTATTTCTAATGGCGCCTTCACTTTAATTAGCAGTTTATCTGAATCTATTTCCTGTACCTTACAGACTTCTCCATTGACAATCAGTCCATCCTCCAATAATTTGTCTTTAATTCCCTCATTGCATACCGTAACATGCCACACTGACCTGCTTAAATTAATCAGGCCCTTTAACACCTTGGGACCTGAACCAACAACCTCTTTCAAGCCATGATAAAGGTCAATGGCCCCCACACTCCACCCGCCAGTCGTCACCCTAAGGCTCAAATCCTGTTTATATTTGCTAGACATGCTTTAACGCATAGGGCGATAATATAGCGGCGCTCTAGCTCAACAGTAAGCCGAGAATGTAGCGACTCTCTCTACGACTGAAAATCCAGCACGGACAGCCAGAATATAAAGTCAGCCAACAATAAAAGCGCTAATATAACGGACCGTGAAATGGGAAAAATCCCAACAACAATAGGACAGAAAAAGCGATACACAACTGAGGAGGCCGGCTGAAATGGCCACAGCAGTGATAAATAAATTACTGCAGCCTGAAAACTTTCGTCGCAAAAAACGACCTCCCACAACAAAACTTGCAAAATTAAATATAACTAAACTAACGTATATACACTTATACAACAACAGGACAAAAAATAAGCATGGGTGAGTAGTAGAAACCGTCTAAAATCGACGTAATTAGCAGAGCCAAAAGACAGCATGTGCTATGATTGCCACTACTACTACTACTACTACAACTACTACTACTACTACTACTACTACTACTACTACTACTACTACTACTACTACTACTACTACTGCTGCTGCTGCTGCTGCTGCTGCTATTACTGCACCTGCACAACCACAACACCACCACCAGCACCACCTGCACCACCACCACCACCACCAGCAAGACCTCCACCAGCGCCACCTGCACCACCACCAGCACCAATAGCAGCAGCAGCACCACCACCACCACCACCAACACGACCACCACCACCACCACCACCACCACCATCACCACCAGCAGTAGCAGCAGCAGCAGCAGTTATCATATTGATGTCGCGGTTGGATGCATGAATAAAGAATGTATGGACACAGCACATGTTTTTGCTTATCGCTGATACATTACAATGTAATTATATTCTTCACTCGTAACCACTCGTCTACCCACCCACCTAGTCTCCACTGATGTTGATGAATGTTCTCACAGTTCTATCTCTCAGTATTTTCCTGCATCTCTCAATTTTTAATCGCGACTCCACAACTAGTACACATCTATCTGTCTGTCTATCCGTCTATCAGTCGATCGGTCTCTCGAATTTGTGGCATTTTGGCATGCAAAGACTGCCTATGTCGCATACATAGCGCTTTCGCACGTGAATGTCTGTAACTTACTAAATACTCATTATATCGGGTTTTAACCAGCTTATGAGAGATGCCAACATAACTTCATTCCTCTACGTGTTTGTTCTAAACTTTTCTGGGAGCATATTATTAGCCCAGCTGACCTGAAAGATTATGGCATGACGACCGCCCGTCACCCGTCCGTCCATCTTACGTCCGTCGTCCACCCGTTTATAAGCTTTAACATAGCAAACGGAAATTTTGATTGGTCAATCTTTTTGGTGCCCATCAGGATCTTTCTAAAATTTTCCATAAATCATTTAAAACGTATCTCCGCCTAACCCGCTACTTCGGCTCGAAAGATCATATTGTGGTAGACTCTAGCACGGGTGGTAAGTAGCCAGCTATAAACGTAGTAATTAACCAGTCATAGCTGTGGTAAATAGACACCCATAGCGTTGATATTTAGACATCCACGGTTGCGTTACATAGTGAGCTATTGTTGTGGTAGTGAGCCAGCCACTGCGTGGAGGGGCCATCCATAGCTGGGGGTAAGGAGCCAGCCATAGCTGCGGAAGGTAATCAACCACAATACTGTTAAGCAACCAGTCATAGCAGTGATAAGTAGCCAGTTATAGCTGCTGTAAGTAGTGAGCCATGGCTCTGATCAGTAGCCAGACATAGTTGTGGTCACGAGCCAGGTATAGCTGTAGCATAGCTGTGGTAGGTAGCTAACATATTTTCAGCTGTGAAAGGCAGGCAGGTATAGCTGAGGTAATTAGCCAACCAGAGCATTTTAATGAGCCAGCCATATATGTTGCGATTAACCCGTCATACCTTTGTAATTAGCCAGTCGTAGCAGTGATAAGTAGCCAGGTGTAGCCGTTGCAAGGCGCCAACACCGATATTAAAGAGGTAACCGTTGATGTGGTAATTAACCAGCCATAGCTTTGTAAGTAGCCAGTCATAGATGTGGCAAATAGCAAGCTATACAACTAGTCAGTATCCACCACCCTCTGTGGAAGTTAACCAGAGATAGCACTGTTAAGCAGCCAGCCATAGCTATGTTAAGTAGCCAAAATAGATGTGGCAAGTAGCTAACTATAGCCATGGCAAGACACCATTGATAGCTCGAGTAAATAGCCAGTTATAGCCGAGGTAATTTCCCAATTATAGTTATGGTAAGTAGTCAGCGATAGCTGAGGTAAGTAGACATTTACATCATTGGTAAGTAGTCAACTATATCTGTGGTAAGCGGCCAGGAATAGCATTGGTAATTAGCCAGCCATAGCTTTGTAAATAGTCACCCATAGCCGTGTCAAGTAGCCAGCTATAAACGTAGTCAGTAGCCACCACCATCCGTGGAAGTTAATCGGAGACAGCACTGTTAAGCAGCCAGCCATGGCTATGGTAAGTAGCCAAAATAGCTGTCGCAAGTAGCTAACTAAAGGCAAGGAAATGCGCCATTCATAGCTCTAGTAATTAGCCAGCTATAGCTGAGGTAGTTTACCAATCATAGCTATGGTAAGCAGTCAGCTATCATTGAGGTAGGTAGACATTTATGGCTGTGAAAATTAGGCAGCCACCGCTGAGGTAATTAGCAGGCCATAGAGGTTGTAAAGAGCCAGGCATATATGTGGTAATTATCCAGCTATATCTATGGGTGGCTAATTTTCACAGATATGGTTAACTACTAAAGGTATAACCGGCTACGTGCCACAGCTATAGCTGGATACTTAACCCGGCTATGTATGGGCACTTATGAAAGCTATGGCTGACTGATTACCACATCTATGGCTAACTAATTATTGCATCCATGGCTAACTTCATGCCATAGGTTCTATCCGACTACATACCCCTGTAATGGACGGCTAAATACCACAGCTATGACTGGCTAATTACTACAACTATGGCTGGTTGGTTACCATTGATATGGCTAGCTAATTACCGCAGCTAAGGCTGACTACTATGAATGATTGCTTTCCTAACGTATGGCTGGCTACTTACTACAGGTATGGCTATCTACTTACCGCAGTTATGGCTCTCTCCCTACCAAAGCTACATCTGACTACTTACCACAATCATGGCCATCTAAATATCACTGCCATGGATAGAGAATTGCGACCGCTACTGCTGCCTACTTGCCACTGATATGCTGGCAGTTTATCATTGATATTGCTGGCTGTATTAAACAGCTATCGCTGGCTTCATATCGCAGATATGATGCGCTCATTACCACAGCTATGGCGTGCTCCTTACCACAGCTATTTTGGCGACTATTGGCTACTTGCCACTGGTATGGCTGGATAACAACCACTACTACAACTGGCTACTTGCAACAGCTAGAGGTAGTATGTACCATAGCTATAGCTGACTACTTAACTCCGCTTTAACTGGCTACTTACAAACTATGGTACATCTATGGCTGCCTCTTTATCACTGGCTGTATGCAACAGCTATCATTGCTGGCTCCTTCCAACGGCTATAGCTGGCTAATTGCCACTGCTATGCCTGGCTATTACAAAGCTATGGCTGGTTAATAACCACACATATGGCTGACTCCTTACAGCAGACACAAGCGGCCAGACACAAGCGCCAAGATGCAAGCGCTCAGACATATGTGCACACAGAGACAAGCCAATAAGACCCAAGTGGACAAACACATAGAAGATTTTCAATCTCCAGGTGCTAACTTCTTACTAACGGGTCGGTGGTCCCGCTTCGGCACCGGTGGCAAAGATGGAGTGTTGCTGCGACAACACGCTCGCCGGTGGCGGAGAAGGAGCGTGGCAGTCTGGCTCACCTCGTCGATAAGATGGTGAGTGACGATATTTCTATAAGACTGCTGGGCCTGATCTGACGATGAAGATTACTAGGCAAGGATTGAAGGTTGCCTTCAACTCTAGATCAGATTCTTAACAACGATTCCTAAGCTAATTTCCTAATTGAATGTACCAACAAACTCTTGACATATACGTAAGTTGATAAATTTATTAAAATGAACTTTGTACAAATTTACAAACGGTTATTTGAGAGCAAGATCGCTCATAATCAAACTAGTACGCGAAACTAACACAGTGCCTTAAGCTACTCGAAGTATTACAGAGCTATATTCTGACAATTAATAACTCATACTTCTGAACGTCAGCGTGACGCTCAGTGATTCACGATGGTGGATTGAATAACTTTCTGAACATGAAAGTGCATCTTATATAGTATTCAGAATCTCTAACTCTGAGGTTCTATACATATTGTAATAATAAGATTCTTCCCGAATCTGTTCTAATGACTCTTCTAGGCATGTCATAAGCACACCTTGATTGGCTCGGACGATCAGTCCACCAATCAATCTCTGCTTATTTCTTCCTAGAAGTTCCTACCTAATAAATGTTGGTTCTCCTGGCCAATCACGATCCTTTCATTTCGTTGTTGGATGTAAAACCTATTCTACCTAATTCTTTGCTACAGAGTTTGATCGATGCACATTGATTATGACGTCATCCTGACCAATCAAACTCTGTGCTATTCTGCTATGGAGATGCTGCCTCACCTAGACAAAGCGGTGGTAACTGGTTCTGATTTGATGCGATCTGTCAGCTAACTAATAACATTACGGAATGTGTTGTTGTTGCATGCCATTGTATGAGTGACATATAGTTGATATACAAATTTCGATTATGTTATTAATTCCTACAGGACGCTACAATGTCCATGTCCTGTCCATTGCCTATGATGGATAAGCCTGTAGGATGCTAGAGTTAACAGGCACATGAGCTGTATGATCTCATTGCCAGCTGGTGTTGTTCTATTTCCATGTGAGAATCTAGAATGCCTACGTCATCAACTAAGTCCGTTTGTCACGTTCGATTCCACTGATTATTATACATCGATTATTTTCTAAACTATCGATTCAAACAACTGCTGAATATATTAAAAGTGTATGCCGACTGAACAGCAACAACTTTCCTTCAAACTATTTCCAAATACACATCAACTCAGAACCATGGGATCTATTCTAATCAATTCGCCTATTTCAAATATTATTTTACGACTACATCCATTTAGTTTCAGTGTGCTATATTAGCACTCCATCTATTTATCGGAAATATAGACGCCAATATTTATCAACAATATCAGCAGCACTGGCTGATGTAATTATTAAGCTATATATTAAAACATAAATGTCATCCAGTCCATTAGCTCACCTGGTATTTTCAAATCATAAATTTCTCTTGGGACTTACTCGAAAATATAAGACATCCGGCGGGTCATGACTCCCACAAGACAACCCCATACTTACAACATATGCACAGACACAAGCGCACAGACCCAATTAAAATATATATCAATATACGCAGGTATTTATGGCGATGTTTAACATGCGACGGTAATTAACACCTGCCATTGATTCTAGTTGACGTCACCCACGACAGCTTGAATATGCCTTACCTAAGCCTTACCTAGGCATGAGCCAGGCTTGAGGAGACTTTACCTAGGCATTAGCTAGAATTCGCTAGGCTTTAGCGATGCCTTACCTAAGCCGTAGACAGATTTGACTAGCCCTTACCTAGGCCTTAGCCAGCCTTTGCTAGAGCGTAGCTAGGCCTTAGCCAGGCTTGAATAGGCCTTACTGGCCCTTAATTAGACCTTAGCCATGCTTTCCTACGCCATACAGAGGCCTTACCTAGGCCTTAGCCGGGCTTGGCTAGGCATTACATAGGCCTTACGTAGGCTTAGCCCGGCTTAGATTGGCATTAGCTAAGCATTACCTAGGCGTTACCGATGCCTTAGCCAGGCCTTGTCCAGGCTTTGCTTAGCCTTAGCTAGGCCATAGTAATGCTTGGCAGGGATTTACTTATGCCATATCTAAACCATAGCTGAGTTTGGACAGGCCTAACATAGGTCTTAGATAGGCCATACCGAGGCCTTACAGAGACCGTATCTAGGCCATAACCAGCCTTTGTTTGCCCTTAACTAGGCCTTAGTCAGGCATGGCTAGGCCTTCGTTCGGCATTATCCCTGCGTTGCTAGGCCTAGGATAGCCATACCTAGGCCTTACATGGGCCTTAGCTAGGCTTAACTAGTCCTTAGTTAGATTTACCTAGGACTTAGCTAGGGCGTGGATAAGGCTTACATAGGCTTTGGCCAGGCATGCCGAGGCATTACCTAAGCATTAGCCAGGCGTTGATAGGCATTAGCTAAGCATTACTTAGGCGTTAGTTATGCCTTAACCATGCCTTAGCCAGGATTTGCTAGGCCTTGATTAGACCTCAGTCAGGCTTGGTTAGGCTTTACTTAGACCATAACTATGCCATAGCTGAACTTTGATAGGCCTTAGATAGCCCTTATATAGGTGTTACAGAGGCCTTAAATAGCCATTACCTAGGCCTTAACCAGGCTTTGCTTGCCCTTAGCTAGGACTTAGGCAGGCTTGGCGAGACCTTACCTAGGTATTATCTAAGCCTTAGCTGAGCTTGGCGAGGCATTGCACAATCCTTATCTTGGTCTAGGCCTTAGATAGGATTGTCTAGGCGTTACATAGCCATTGCATAGGCCCCAGGCATTAGCCAGGCTTTGCTAGGCCATAGCTAGGTCTTAGCCAGCCTTGAATAGGTCTTACCTAGGTTTACTTAGTCCTTAGCCAGGATTTGTTAGGCCTTAGCGATGCCTTAACTAATCCCTAGGCAGGCCGGACTAGTCCTTACATAGGCCTTAGTCAGGCTTGTCTAGTCGTTACAGAGGCCTTAGTCAGGCTTGTCTAGTCCTTACATAGGCCTTAGTCAGGCTTGAGTAGGCCTTACATAGACCTTAGTCCGTGTTGACTAGGCCTTAACGAGGCCTTAGCCAGACTTGAGCAGGTCATACCTAGGCTTTAGCAGGCTTTGCGAGGCCGGGGCCAGGTCTTAGCCACACATGAGTGGGTCTTACCTAGGCCTTACTTAGTCCTTAGTCAGGACATGCTAGGCTTTACCGATGCCTTACCTAAGCCGTAGCCAGACTTGACTAGACCTTACCTAGGCCTTACTTGGGCCTTAGCCTGACTTTTCCAGGCCGTGGCTAGGCCTTAGACAGGCTTGAATTTGCCTTACCTAGGCCTTACCTAAGCGTTAACCAGGCTTGACTAGGTGGTGTTACATAGGCATTAGCCAGGCTTTAATAGGCATTAGCTAAGCATTACCTACGCGCTATCTATGCCTTAGCTACGCCTTAGTCAGGCTTGGATATGCTTTACTTAATCCGGAACTAAGCCTTAGCCGAGCTCGTATAGGCCTTAAATAGGCCTTGGATAGGCCTTACCTCGCCTTACCCAGGCTTTGCTTGCCCTTAGCTAGGGCTTAGTCAGGCTTGTCTAGGCCTTAACTAGGTACCATCTAAGCCTTAGCTGAGATTGACTAGGCCTTACATAGATCCTAGCTTAGATAGGATTAGCTAGGTCTTATCCAGCCCTTGAATAGGCCTTAACTAGGTCTTACTTAGTCTTTAGCCAAGATTTTCTAGGCCTTGGCGATGCCTTACCTAAGCCGTAGCTAGGTGTGACTGCCTTACATAGTCCTTAGTCATGCTTGACTAGGCCTTAGCCAGCTTTGAATAGACCTTGCCTATGCCTTACGTAGGCCTTAGCCTGGATTTGCTAGGCAATACCGAGGCCTTACCTAGACCGTAGCCAGGCATTTCTAGGCCGTAGCTAGACCCCAGCCAGGCTTGAATAGGCCTTGCCTAGGCCTTAAATACTCCATAGCCAGGCTTTTATAGGCTTTGCCGATGCCTTACCTAAACCTTAGCCAGGCATGACTAGGCGTTACATAGGCCTTAGCCAGGCTTAACTAGGTCTTAGCAAGACTTGATTAGGCCTTTTGCAGGATTTGTTATGCCTTACCTAGGCGTTGGCCATGCTTTTCTCGGCCTTAGCTAGGCCTTAGTCAGGCTTAACTAAGCCTTACCTAGGCCGTAGTTAGCCCTTAGTCAAGCTTTGCTTGGCGTTAGCTAGACCTTGGTTAGGCTTGACTAGGCCTAGATACTATTCAAGGACTAGGCCTATTCAAGGACTAGGTAAGGCCTAATCAATCGGGCTGAGGCCTAGTCAAGCCTATGTCTGACTAAGCCTTAGGTAATGCCTCGGTAAGGCCTAGCAAATCCTGGCTAAGGACTAAGTGAGGCATAGTGAAAATCTATTCAAGGCTGGCTAAGGCCTAGCTAAGGTATATGTAAGGCAGAGTTAAGGCGTATCTAAGCCTTATGTAAGGCCTATCCAAGCTCAGCTATGGATTATTTATTGTCTAAGTAAAGCCTAACCAAGCCTGACCAAAGCTTATCTAAGGCAAAGCAAAGCCTGGCTGAAGAATGGCTAAGACATAGGTAATGTTAATGTAATGCTTAGGCAATGCCTCGGGATTCCTGCCCAAGGCCTAGGTTATGCCTAATCCAGACTGGCTAAGGCCTAGATGAAGTCTTGCGAAACCTGGCCACGGCCTAGGTAAAGGCCTAGTCAATTCAGTCTTAGGTAAGGCATCGGTAAGGCCTAGCATATCATGGTTAAGGCCTAGGTAAAGTCTCGTCAAGCCTGGCTCAGGCCTGGGTAATAGTCAAGCTTGGCTACGGCTTAGGTAAGTCATATTCAAGCCTGGCTAAACCCTAGCTTAATTCTAGAGATACGACCTAGATATGGTCTATACAAGGGCTAGCTATGGCGTAGGTAAGCCTAGATAATGCATATGTAAGACTAGGTAAGGCCTCGACAAGCCTGGCTAAGGCCTACATAAGATCAAGCCAAGCTTGTCTATGGCCTGGTGAAGGCCTAGACAACCAGGCTAAGGACTAGTTAACGCCTCACTAACAAAAGAAAGAGAGAAAGAGAGAGAAACACACATTCTCTAGTCATAGACATGCACCCAATGCTTTCAGACATCACGTGCCCAATATCATTTTAAAGGGCGACGTCATGGGTGACGTCGCCTAGAATTAACGTCGTGTGTCGCCGACGATGTGCAACGTTTTAATTACCGTCGCATGTTAAACATCACCATAAATACCCGCATCATTGATAAATATATTTTTTTACTTATGTCTGTGCGCTTGTGTCTGTGCACTTGGGTCTATGCACATGTGTCTGCCCGCTTGGGTATGTGGGCTTGTTTCTGAGCACGTGTGTCTGTGCACTTGAGTCTGTGCGCGTGTGTCTCTGCGCTTGTCCCTGTGCACTTGTGTCTGGGTGCTTGCATCTTGGCGCTTGTGTCTAGGTACTTGTATCTGGGTGCTTGTGTCTGGCTGCATGTGTCTGCGAGCTTGTGTCTGGTCACGTGTGTCGTTGAGCTTGTGTCTGTGTGCTTGTGGCTGTGTGTTTGTGTCTGCAAGCTTGTGTCTACACGCTTGTGCATAGGCGCTTGTGTCTGTACGCTTGTGCCTGCACGCTTGTTTCTTGGCACGTGTGGCTGAGTACTTGTGTCTCTGCAATTATGTCTGTGTATTTGTGTCTATGCACTTCAGTCTGTGTTTGTGTCTGTGTACGTGTGTCTGTGTGCTTGTGTTTGTGTGCCTGTGTCTGTGCACATGTGTGCGTGCACCTGTGGCTGTGTGTTTGTGTCTGTGTGCTTGTGGTTGTGTACTTGTGTCTGCGCGCTTGTGTCTCTGTGCTTGTGCCTGTGTACTTGTGTATGTGTGCTTGTGTATGTGCACCTGTGGCTGTGTGTTTGTGTCTGTGTGCTTGTGGTTGTGTACTTGTGTCTGCGCGCTTGTGTCTCTGTGCTTGTGCCTGTGTACTTGTGTATGTGTGCTTGTGTATGTGCACCTGTGGCTGTGTGTTTGTGTCTGTATGCTTGTGGCTGTGTACTTGTGTCTGCGCGCTTGTGTTTGTGTGCTTGTGTCTGTGTACTTGTGTATGCGTGCTTGTGTATGAACACCTGTGGCTGTATGCTTGTGTCTGTGTGCTTGTGGTTGTTTACTTGTGTCTGCGCGCTTGTGTCTGTGTATCTGTGTACTTGTGTATGTGCACTTGTGTCTGTGCGCTTTACCCTATGTGCTTGTGTCTGTACGCTTGTCTGGTCACTTGTCTCTGGGTGCTTAAGTTTTGGCGCTATTGTCGTCTGTGCACTTGTGTCTGTGCACTTGTCTGGCCGCTTATGTCTGGGTGCTAGTCTCTGTATGCTTGGATATGTGCGCTTGGTCTGTGTGCGTGCGTCTGTGCACGTGTGTCTGTGCACTTGTGACTTGGAGATTGTGACTGTGCATTTGTGTCTGCAGGCTTGTGTCTGGGCACTTGGGCCCGGCTGCTTGTGTCTGTGTGCTTGTGTCTGCATGCTTGTTTCTGGACGCTTGTGTCTGTGCGCTTGTGTCTGGTTGCACAGACATAACCTCACAGATGCAAGCTCACAGGCACACACGTCTCTCAAGTACCTATCTATATCTGTCGTAAGAAGTCAGCCATAGCTGTAGGAGCTTACCAGCAATAGCACTGTTAATTAGCCAGCCATAGCTGTAGTAAAATGCCAACATAGCTGTGGCAAGGAGCCAGCTATATCTGTGGCAGCGTGGCATTTATAGATCTGGCAATTAACCAGCCATACCTGTAGTAATTCCCCAACAATAGCTCAGCCATGACTGAGGTAAGTAGCTATTTTCAGCTGTGAAAAGTAGGCAGCGATAGCTGGGGCAATGAGTCAGCCATAGCAGGTGTGAGGAGTCAGCCATATGTGTGGTAATTAACCCGCCATAACCTTCTAAGTCACCAGGCTTAGCAGTGGTAAGTAGTCTGCTATAGTCGTCATAAGGAGCCAAACACGATAGCTGTTGCATACAGCCAGTGTTAAAAAGACAGCCATATGTGTGGTTATTATCCAGCCATACCTTTGTGATAGCCAGGCATAGCAGTCGTAAGTAGCCAACTGTAGCCGTTGTAAGGAGCCAGCTGTTGTATACAGCCATTATTAAAGAGGCAGCCATAGATGTACCATATCTTTGTGAGTAGCTAGTTATAGCAGTGGCAAGTAGTCAGCTATACCTCTGGTACATACTACCTCTAGCTGTTGCAAATATCCCGTTGTAGCCATAGCAGTGATAATTAGCCAAGAGTAGCCAAAATAGCTGTGGTAAGGAGCACCCCGTAGCTGTGGTAATGAGCAAGCCATATCTGTGATAAGAAGCCAGCGATAGCTGTTTTATACAGCCGGCAATATCTGTGATAAATTGCCAGCATATAAGTGGCAAGTAGCCAGCAGTGATATTTAGACAGCCATGATTTTGTGGTAAGTAGTCAGCAATAGCTATGGTAGGGAAACAGCCATAACTGCGGTATGTAGCTATCCATAGCTGTAGTAAGTAGCAAGCCATAGCTTAGGAAAGCTTAAGATGCCAGCCATAGCTGTGGCAATATAGCTAGCCATATCAATAGTAACTAGCCAGCCATAGTTGTAGTAATTAGCCAGCCATAGCTATCGTATATAGCCATCCATCGGAGGGGTATCTAGTCAGATAGATCTGTGGCATGGATTTAGCCATGTGTGCAATAATTAGCTAGCTATGGATGACGCAATTAGTCAGCTATAGCTTTCGTAAGTACCCATAAATAACCGACGTAAGTATCCAGCTATAGCTGTGGTAAGTAGCTTATAGCAGTTAGCCAGCCATATCTGTGGAAATTAACCAGTCATAAGGCCGTAGGCTGGATAATTACCACATATATGTCTGATTCTTTACAACTGCTATGGCCTGCTAATTACCTTAGCGATGGCTACCTACCAAGGCTATGCCTGGCTGATTAGCACAGCTGTGGATGGCTGCTTAGCACTGCTGTGGTTGTTTATCTTCCACAGCGTGGACTCCTCCCTACTTATTACAGGTATCCCTAGTTACTTACGACTGCTATGACAGGCTACTGCTCACAACCATGGTTCACTACTAACAACGGCAATAACTGGATACGTACAACAGCAATGGCTGGATGCTTAACACTGCTATTGTTGGCGACATATTAGAGCCATAGCTAGTTACTTAGCACAACTTGGCTATCTACTTACCACTGCTATATTATGGGATTTGGAAGAGACCTATTATTTCTTTAGTCAGTCCGCCCATCCTTTAATATAACATAACGTACGTACTATGCCATAGTCTACCATTGCATAACGTAATATAATATCACTACATGGTTCGTGTGCGTGCGTGCGTGAGTGCGTGAGTGCGTGCGTGCGTGTGTGCGTGCGTGCGCGCGTGGGCATAACAATAGCAGTAGTAGTGGCAGCAGCAGCAGCAGTATTGTTTCGTTTAGTTTCGTTGATTACCGTTTATTAGTTTGACAAGAAGTAGTAGTTGTAATTGTAGTTGGTAGCAGCAGCAGCAGCAGTGGCAGTACCAAAAATAGCAGCAGCAGCTGTAGTAGTTATAGCAGCAGCAGCAGTAGTAGTAGCAGCAGCAGCAGCAGTAGCAGCAGCAGCAGCAGCAGCAGCAGCAGCAGCAGCAGTAGTAGTAGTAGTAGTAGTAGTAGTAGTAGTAGCGGTACCAGCAATAGCAGCAGCAGCATTAGTAGTAGGGGTAGTACCGCCAATAGCAACAGTAACCGCCGTAGTAGAAGTAGTAGTAGTAGTATTAGTAGTAGTAGTAATAGTAGTCATTGAAAGCTGTGCTGAAATTGGCTCTGCAAATTCTGACGAATATTTTCGTCACTACTGCTCGTATACACTTAATTTTTGTTTTGTTCGCTGCATAAGCGGTTTTGGTTGAGTTTGATGTTTTCTGTTTGTGTTTTATTCGTCGTTGTTTGTCGTATTTTGTGACTGGTTTTCTGGTTTCGAGAACTAGAGTCGCCAAGTAAACTGCCATTGTATTTGGCAACCGTCGTGTTACATATGTATATAAGTTTAGGTGGCTTTTGGCTACTATATCTCCGTTATTGATAAACGCATTAATACTTGGCGGGATGAGCTTTCTGCTTAGGCCGATCTCGTTGACCTGTCGAGATATCGCGACTCTTAGCCTTAGGCTCACCACTGCTGGGTTGAATGTTGGAGCTATTGACGTCTATCATGGAATAAAAGGCACTGTAGGGGCTGGGCCAAATGTCTTAAAGGGGCTAATTAATATTAGCAAAAATGTCTGGAATCTTACGATCGAAGAGGTTGATTCAGATAAATTGATTGTAAAAGTAAAGGCCCCTCTTGAAATTCCGAATGAACGTATTACAGCCGAGCTGGGAAAATATGGGCGAGTGATAAAAATTGAAAGGGAGACGTATGCCTTCGATAGAACACTTGAAAATGGGATAAGACGGGTGTGCCTGGAAAAAATTGACAAACCAATTCCAGGTAGATTGTCTATTGATGGGGCTTTTTTCCTCCCTGTGTGGTATAGGGGCCTGGTTAAAGAGTGCCGTATCTGCACACGTACCTGGCTAGTACCTGTCCTTACAAGAATAAGTGTCTTTTGTGTGGGTCAGCTTATCATTTTAAATCTCGATGTTATAAAAGATCATCGATGAATGCTGCAAGTAATGTGGAAGAGGCGAGTGCTAGCTATATGCATCCTGCTTCTCTCAATTCCAGTGAAGTACACAGTAGTAACAATGTGCCACACACCTATGCACATGTTGTTAGCAATGCTGAATATCCCATTGATAGTAAGACTGTGGACCCCAATGTTAGTAAGACTGGGGGTCCAGTTGTTAGTAAGGCTGGTGATCCAGTACTAACAAAACACGTTGATGAGATTGAGGTTCTGGAGACAGGTATATCTGCTACCGCTCCAGCAACAGCTGAAATAGCCCAGGAAATTGATGACTCCGACGCTGTTGATGATACACAGAGTTTAGTACTGGGACAAACAAAATTTGGATCTCAGTCAATGGATGTTGATGTACCATTTGATTTGTCACCACTAACAGAGTCTGGTGTGTTATTAATACATTCTAGACAGGCAATTGTACAGGATACTATTGCTGGTGGGGTTAAAAGAGTGATAGAAGACTTGAGCTCTGGGTCGGAGGACAGGGAGGATGACGATATAGACGACTCTATCTCTATTGCAGAGTCTGACACCTCGATCCAAACGCAGGAATCTCAGCATCCCGATGAAATGGTACTGCATCGCTCAGAGAAGGGCGAGATTTTAGTTCCATACATTACACGCTTAGGTGTTCGCTATAGGCATTTGCGGAGTGATTCAGACATTTCACGGTATCAACATCTGACCATTACTGATCTTACAAATTCAGAGTTTACTATGAAGATTGGCAAATGGGCTAAGCGGGATAAAAACAGTAAGAAGACAAAACCAAACTAGATATTATGGGTACTATGCATAGATTCGTAATCATAATGATAATTTGCTCACTTAATTGCTGTGGTTTAATTGATGGATTGAAGCAACGCATGTTGCTAGAGAAATTATCTGATTTGAAAGCTGATATCGTCATGCTTCAGGAAACTAAGTTCCATAATGTTGAAGTACTAGAAAATTTCAAACAACTTTCTAAGGGTGAAATTTTCTATTCCAATGCCACTGATTTAAATACAGGAGTGGCAATTTTATTTTTACCCAGGTGTTTGACTTTAGTAAATATCATTTCATCGGAAGCTGATAGTAATGGCAGATGGGTCGTGGTGACTGTTGAAATGTCTGGTTCAACACTAAATTTGATGTCTATTTATGCCCCTGCATCCCATTCTCAACGAGGTACATTTTATTCAGCTCTTCGCCCAGTAATTCATGATAGATCAGAAAATATTATTATTGGTGGAGATTTTAGTTGTGTTTTAAATCCAGAGAGGATAGGCGTTCGCTATCAATATACGCTGATATGTCTCATCGGCGTTTACAGGAAATATGTGACAGTGAGCACCTTTTGGATAGTTATAGAGTTTTAAACCCTGAATGTTGTGAATACACAAGGGTAACACCAAATGGTCAGACAGCTTCTCGGTTAGACAGGATTTATGTACAGAGAGAGCTAAAAGGGTTAATTTCGGATACTGGCATATGTCCTGTACCTTTTTCTGATCATTGCCTGGTTTCCACTGTGTTAGATAATGCAGAATGGGTTACACGTGGTCCAGGTTTTTGGAAACTTAATATTTCCTTGCTGAATGATTTTGAGTACCATCGATGTATTGAAAGTTTCTGGCGTTTTAAGCTCCACAATATATCAGAATTTGAAAGCTTGATTTTTTGGTGGGAAGATGTTAAACTAGGGTTTGCTAATATATCAAGGCGATATTCTATTCAAAAAGCAAGAAAAATGCGCAAAGAGGAGAGAAGGTTGATTCGTCTACAAACCTTAATTTTTCGCAAAGTTTCAAGCGGCGATATTCACTTGACTGAGGTTTTGGAGGAGACCAGGTTAAAATTATCACAAATAGAAATGTACAGAGCAGAAGGCGCAAAAGTAAGATCAAGAGCCCAATTTTATTCTGAAGGTGAAAAGCCAACAAAATATTTTTGTGGCCTAGAAAAGTCTAGAGGTGTGGAAAAGATAATTAGGGGCCTTGAAATAAATGGGCAAATTGTTAATTCAAATAAAGATCTACTAGAAACTGTTCAGACATTTAATGAAAATTTATATAAGTCTGAAGAAATTGATGAAGAGTTGGCAGCTAAATTACTTCCTAATATTAAGGAAATGTTGACTCCTCCGTTGGCTGATATTTGTGATGAATATGTAACCTTAGAAGACCTGACTAAATCGCTTAAAACAATGAAGAATGGAAAATCGCCAGGGGGAGATGGCCTGCCTGTTGAGTTCTACGTTACTTTCTGGCATCTCATTGGTCCGAAATTCTGTGAGATTGTTAAAGGAATTTTCCATCAGGGAAAACTTCCTTTGACAATGTCACAAGCACATGTACGTCTGCTATTTAAAAAGGGTGACCAGAGTGATATACGGAATTATAGGCCAATTTCTCTCCTTGGAGTTGATTACAAGATTATTTCTAGAGCTCTTTCACTAAGACTAGGTCAGGTGCTGGCGACGTTATTAATCCTGCTCAGACATGTTCAATACCTGGTAGATCAATATTAACCAACACTGTGCTTATTAGAGATCTGATTCAGTTAGTTGAAAAGGATAACATTCCAGGTGCCATTGTGGCATTAGATAATGAAAAGGCTTTCGATCGTTTGGAGTGGAAGTTTTTGTTGATGTCATTAAATCGATTCGGCTTTGGGCCCAATTTTATTAAATGGATCCGAATACTGTACAATGGTATTACTAGTAGATACCTTGTGAACAATTTTATAAGCCAGCCAGTTGTCTTAGAACGAGGGGTTCGACAAGGTTGCTCACTGTCAGCACTTATTTGTAATTTGTATGGAAATCTTGGGAGCGACAATAAGAGAAGATATACATTATCATGGACTGTGTATTCGTGGTCTTATGGAACCAGTGAAATTATCACAATATTCCGATGATACGACTATTTTTGTTGGCCAAAATAGTGATTTTAATCGTTTACATCTTACTTTGGAGAATTTCCAAAAAGCGTCAGGGCTCAAAATTAATAAAGAAAAATCAGTAGGTTTGTTTTTGGGTTCATGGAAAGATCGAAATGATCAGCCATTAGACATCAATTGGTCCACTGACATAATACAGATCTTAGGCATGCATTTCAGTCGAACACACCATGATTCCATTAATTGGACAAACTTGGTTTCTAAAATGAGCAAGAAAATTATTCAATGGAAACATCGACGTCTGACTATTTTTGGCCGGGCAATAGTGATCAATAATTTGATATTGTCACAACTTTGGTATATTGCTGCAGTTGTTAATATGCCCAAACATGTTGAAAAGGAAATTACCAAGATGATATTTGATTATTTGTGGGAGGGTAAAACACACCTTGTCTCACAACGTGTCTGTACTAATAATAAGCTTGATGGTGGGCTTTCCATTCCAGACCTAAGAATTAAATGCGTCTCATTAAGGCTGAAATTATTAGATGATTTACTTCATTCAGATAGTCAATGGGCAAATGTGTCTAGATGCCTTATAGAAAGGTGTATTGAGCCATTTTCAGCTAAATCCTTTTTCTGGTCTTCTAAACCTCCACCGAATTACACACGGATTCCATCGATATTTTTGGACATTAAAGCTGCTTTAGCTAAGTTTGTTCGCAAAGAAGATTCACCTCTTTGCTGGGAGCATGCCTCCAGCCAGTACCTATAGGGGAATGATCATATTCTATATGAAGGCAGAGTTTTATATTACACTTCTTTTGCTAAGCATGGTGTTCAAAATTTGTGTGATATTGTGGATGTGAAAACTCGAAAATGGAAATCACTATATGACATATCACGAGTAACATCTTTACGCCCAATTGACGTGCAGCGCCTTCTAAAACGGTTACAGCAAGCAATTCCAATGGAATGGTTTCTTCTCCCTAATGGGTCTGTGAATGATGCTTGCTCCAAGTTAATTCTGGAAAGTACTGATGGACGTTTTTCATATACGTTAAGGAATAAGGGGTGGTATAATATTTTAATGCTGCAGAACATTACTATTCCAAAGGCTGTCACGGCATGGGAAAGGACTGAACATTCTCCCCAGAGTTGGGATGTGGTTTGGAAAAATATCCATTCACCACACATACCTAATCGAGCAAGGGATGTTGTTTGGCGATTGATTCATAGAAAACTATGGGTGGGCCCCCTCCTCAAGAAAGTTGGCATAGCAAATAATGACCACTGTCTATTTTGTACAGACACTGAGGAAACCATTATCCATTTGTTTACAGAGTGTTTGCCCGTCTCCCAATTTTGGATGTACATTGAACAGATATTTAGGAAAATTGTTACAGTTGATATCAACATAATCCAAGATGCAATTCTATTTCATGAATTTAGACACTTATAATCTGACTAATAATGCAAAGAAGATCTTGTTATTTTGTTTGAGTGTGGCGGTCTGGGCAATTTGGAAGCATCGTTGTACGATAGTTAGTGACTCATATACAGGGGTTAACTCCAGCAGTTTTGAAAAATTGAAGTGCGCTTTTCGTGCCTTGTTCTCGTATTGCCTTAAATGTGAATTTCATGATGCAGTGACTAAAAATAGACTTCATTCTTTTGAAGTTAGTTGGTGCTCTGGTGATTTGATTTCCATTGTTTCGACAAATTTGATTTTTTATTATCCCCCGTAATTGGCCTCTGGAGTGATTTATTAAATAATATACATGTATTTGTGCGCTTGGAGCTGTGATTTTGTTTCAAACTACTTTGTTTTGATGTTTTCTATATTTAAAAGCTAACTATATATTTTTAATTATTATTTTAAAGCACATGCAACATTAGTGGTTTTAGAGTGCGTGTGCGTGTGCATGCATGTGCGCTGACTGTTACTATGTGAAACAGCAGCATTTACTTCACGCAGCAACAGCTCCAACACGTGCATGCACTCTAAAACTCTGCTAATCAGATTGAGATGAAAATTGTGAGTGTTTGCTCTGAAAGGGTTAAACCATGTCCCTAAATTTAGGTAGTCGTTTGAACAGGTTAACCCATTTTGTTTTTGGCAATGTTAATAAACAATCCAACATTTTTTATTAATAATGTTTGTTCCGGGGTAATTTTATAATCTGAATCCAAAAGTTAATTGCTTTCGACTAAAATAAATTTAACATTCAATGTACTGCTTCCTAATAATAGATTGGAAATACTTAGCATGTATACATATAATTGTGTTTGTCCCGGGATAATTATGGAATCTCTTTTTCAAGGTAAATTGTATTGTTTGAAATCGTTTGTTAAGTTTCAACCCTCTTCAACTATGTAGGTTACATTGTCACTTCACTGAGCTCGGTGTAATATCCTAGCGTTTACTTTTTTATGGATTATCCTGCGGGGCGTTGATTATTGATTAATTTGTTCCCGATTGACTGTGTGTGTTAAATACGTCCGATCGCTGTGGTTGTTTCACAGCCTATGCTCGCGTGAGCTTTTATAATTGTAATGGAATGTTGTTGAGCTAGTTACTTGGAATTTTTAAAGGGACATATTTAGCTGTTTTGAATTTTTAAATTAATCGTTTGACCACCGTATATTTATTGTTTATTTACACATGACTGATATAATCGTTTGTTCTCTTTGATTTATTCTATGTTTAATGTTCTTTCAGTCAGTTTATTTTTGGGTATTATGGATTTCCACACGATCCATTGATCGTGTTACCAAAAAAAAAAAAAAAGTAGTAGCAGTAGTAGTAGTAGTAGCAGTATTGTTTCGTTTCGTTTCGTTTCGTTTCGTTTCGTTTCGTTTCGTTTCGTTTCGTTTCGTTGATTACTGTTTATTAGTTTGACAAGTAGTAGTAGTTGTAGCAGCAACATCAGTAGTAGTAAGTGTAGCAGCAGCAGCAGTATTAGTAGTACCAGCAGTATCAACAATAGCAACAGTAACAGCCCGTAGTAGTAGTAGTAGTAGTAGTAGTAGTAGTAGTAGTAGTAGTAGTAGTAGTCGTAGTAGTAGTAGTAGTAGTAGTAGTAGTAGTAGTAGTAGTAGTAGTAGTAGTAGTAGTAGCAGCAGGAGCAGCAGCAGCAGGAGGAGCAGGAGCAGCAGCAGCAGTGTTGTTTGGTTTCGTTTCGTTTCGTTTCGTTGATTATTGTTTATTAGTTTGACAAGTAGTAGTAGTTGTAGTTGTAGCAGTAGTAGTAGTAGTAGTAGCAGCAGCGGCAGTACCAACACTAGCAGCAGTAGTAGTTGTAGCAGCAGCAACAGCAGTAGTTGTAGCAGCAGCGGCAGTAGTAGTAGCAGCAGCGGTATCAGCACTAGCAACAGTAACAGTAGTAGTAGTAGTAGTAGTAGTAGTAGTAGTAGTAGTAGTAGTAGTAGTAGTAGTAGTAGTGGTACTACTACTACTACTACTACTACTACTACTACTACTACTACTACTACGACTACTACTACTACTACTACTACTACTACTACTACTACGGGCTGTTACTGTTGCTATTGTTGATACTGCTGGTACTACTAATACTGCTGCTGCTGCTGCTACACTTACTACTACTGATGTTGCTGCTACAACTACTACTACTTGTCAAACTAATAAACAGTAATCAACGAAACGAAACGAAACGAAACGAAACGAAACGAAACGAAACGAAACGAAACGAAACGAAACGAAACAATACTGCTACTACTACTACTACTGCTACTACTTTTTTTTTTTTTTGGTAACACGATCAATGGATCGTGTGGAAATCCATAATACCCAAAAATAAACTGACTGAAAGAACATTAAACATAGAATAAATCAAAGAGAACAAACGATTATATCAGTCATGTGTAAATAAACAATAAATATACGGTGGTCAAACGATTAATTTAAAAATTCAAAACAGCTAAATATGTCCCTTTAAAAATTCCAAGTAACTAGCTCAACAACATTCCATTACAATTATAAAAGCTCACGCGAGCATAGGCTGTGAAACAACCACAGCGATCGGACGTATTTAACACACACAGTCAATCGGAAACAAATTAATCAATAATCAACGCCCCGCAGGATAATCCATAAAAAAGTAAACGCTAAGATATTACACCGAGCTCAGTGAAGTGACAATGTAACCTACATAGTTGAAGAGGGTTGAAACTTAACAAACGATTTCAAACAATACAATTTACCTTGAAAAAGAGATTCCATAATTATCCCGGGACAAACACAATTATATGTATACATGCTAAGTATTTCCAATCTATTATTAGGAAGCAGTACATTGAATGTTAAATTTATTTTAGTCGAAAGCAATTAACTTTTGGATTCAGATTATAAAATTACCCCGGAACAAACATTATTAATAAAAAATGTTGGATTGTTTATTAACATTGCCAAAAACAAAATGGGTTAACCTGTTCAAACGACTACCTAAATTTAGGGACATGGTTTAACCCTTTCAGAGCAAACACTCACAATTTTCATCTCAATCTGATTAGCAGAGTTTTAGAGTGCATGCACGTGTTGGAGCTGTTGCTGCGTGAAGTAAATGCTGCTGTTTCACATAGTAGCAGTCAGCGCACATGCATGCACACGCACGCGCACTCTAAAACCACTAATGTTGCATGTGCTTTAAAATAATAATTAAAAATATATAGTTAGCTTTTAAATATAGAAAACATCAAAACAAAGTAGTTTGAAACAAAATCACAGCTCCAAGCGCACAAATACATGTATATTATTTAATAAATCACTCCAGAGGCCAATTACGGGGGATAATAAAAAATCAAATTTGTCGAAACAATGGAAATCAAATCACCAGAGCACCAACTAACTTCACAAGAATGAAGTCTATTTTTAGTCACTGCATCATGAAATTCACATTTAAGGCAATACGAGAACAAGGCACGAAAAGCGCACTTCAATTTTTCAAAACTGCTGGAGTTAACCCCTGTATATGAGTCACTAACTATCGTACAACGATGCTTCCAAATTGCCCAGACCGCCACACTCAAACAAAATAACAAGATCTTCTTTGCATTATTAGTCAGATTATAAGTGTCTAAATTCATGAAATAGAATTGCATCTTGGATTATGTTGATATCAACTGTAACAATTTTCCTAAATATCTGTTCAATGTACATCCAAAATTGGGAGACGGGCAAACACTCTGTAAACAAATGGATAATGGTTTCCTCAGTGTCTGTACAAAATAGACAGTGGTCATTATTTGCTATGCCAACTTTCTTGAGGAGGGGGCCCACCCATAGTTTTCTATGAATCAATCGCCAGACAACATCCCTTGCTCGATTAGGTATGTGTGGTGAATGGATATTTTTCCAAACCACATCCCAACTCTGGGGAGAATGTTCAGTCCTTTCCCATGCCGTGACAGCCTTTGGAATAGTAATGTTCTGCAGCATTAAAATATTATACCACCCCTTATTCCTTAACGTATATGAAAAACGTCCATCAGTACTTTCCAGAATTAACTTGGAGCAAGCATCATTCACAGACCCATTAGGGAGAAGAAACCATTCCATTGGAATTGCTTGCTGTAACCGTTTTAGAAGGCGCTGCACGTCAATTGGGCGTAAAGATGTTACTCGTGATATGTCATATAGTGATTTCCATTTTCGAGTTTTCACATCCACAATATCACACAAATTTTGAACACCATGCTTAGCAAAAGAAGTGTAATATAAAACTCTGCCTTCATATAGAATATGATCATTCCCCTATAGGTACTGGCTGGAGGCATGCTCCCAGCAAAGAGGTGAATCTTCTTTGCGAACAAACTTAGCTAAAGCAGCTTTAATGTCCAAAAATATCGATGGAATCCGTGTGTAATTCGGTGGAGGTTTAGAAGACCAGAAAAAGGATTTAGCTGAAAATGGCTCAATACACCTTTCTATAAGGCATCTAGACACATTTGCCCATTGACTATCTGAATGAAGTAAATCATCTAATAATTTCAGCCTTAATGAGACGCATTTAATTCTTAGGTCTGGAATGGAAAGCCCACCATCAAGCTTATTATTAGTACAGACACGTTGTGAGACAAGGTGTGTTTTACCCTCCCACAAATAATCAAATATCATCTTGGTAATTTCCTTTTCAACATGTTTGGGCATATTAACAACTGCAGCAATATACCAAAGTTGTGACAATATCAAATTATTGATCACTATTGCCCGGCCAAAAATAGTCAGACGTCGATGTTTCCATTGAATAATTTTCTTGCTCATTTTAGAAACCAAGTTTGTCCAATTAATGGAATCATGGTGTGTTCGACTGAAATGCATGCCTAAGATCTGTATTATGTCAGTGGACCAATTGATGTCTAATGGCTGATCATTTCGATCTTTCCATGAACCCAAGAACAAACCTACTGATTTTTCTTTATTAATTTTGAGCCCTGACGCTTTTTGGAAATTCTCCAAAGTAAGATGTAAACGATTAAAATCACTATTTTGGCCAACAAAAATAGTCGTATCATCGGAATATTGTGATAATTTCACTGGTTCCATAAGACCACGAATACACAGTCCATGATAATGTATATCTTCTCTTATTGTCGCTCCCAAGATTTCCATACAAATTACAAATAAGTGCTGACAGTGAGCAACCTTGTAGAACCACTCGTTCTAAGACAACTGGCTGGCTTATAAAATTGTTCACAAGGTATCTACTAGTAATACCATTGTACAGTATTCGGATCCATTTAATAAAATTGGGCCCAAAGCCGAATCGATTTAATGACATCAACAAAAACTTCCACTCCAAACGATCGAAAGCCTTTTCATTATCTAATGCCACAATGGCACCTGGAATGTTATCCTTTTCAACTAACTGAATCAGATCTCTAATAAGCACAGTGTTGGTTAATATTGATCTACCAGGTATTGAACATGTCTGAGCAGGATTAATAACGTCGCCAGCACCTGACCTAGTCTTAGTGAAAGAGCTCTAGAAATAATCTTGTAATCAACTCCAAGGAGAGAAATTGGCCTATAATTCCGTATATCACTCCGGTCACCCTTTTTAAATAGCAGACGTACATGTGCTTGTGACATTGTCAAAGGAAGTTTTCCCTGATGGAAAATTCCTTTAACAATCTCACAGAATTTCGGACCAATGAGATGCCAGAAAGTAACGTAGAACTCAACAGGCAGGCCTTCTCCCCCTGGCGATTTTCCATTCTTCATTGTTTTAAGCGATTTAGTCAGGTCTTCTAAGGTTACATATTCATCACAAATATCAGCCAACGGAGGAGTCAACATTTCCTTAATATTAGGAAGTAATTTAGCTGCCAACTCTTCATCAATTTCTTCAGACTTATATAAATTTTCATTAAATGTCTGAACAGTTTCTAGTAGATCTTTATTTGAATTAACAATTTGCCCATTTATTTCAAGGCCCCTAATTATCTTTTCCACACCTCTAGACTTTTCTAGGCCACAAAAATATTTTGTTGGCTTTTCACCTTCAGAATAAAATTGGGCTCTTGATCTTACTTTTGCGCCTTCTGCTCTGTACATTTCTATTTGTGATAATTTTAACCTGGTCTCCTCCAAAACCTCAGTCAAGTGAATATCGCCGCTTGAAACTTTGCGAAAAATTAAGGTTTGTAGACGAATCAACCTTCTCTCCTCTTTGCGCATTTTTCTTGCCTTTTGAATAGAATATCGCCTTGATATATTAGCAAACCCTAGTTTAACATCTTCCCACCAAAAAATCAAGCTTTCAAATTCTGATATATTGTGGAGCTTAAAACGCCAGAAACTTTCAATACATCGATGGTACTCAAAATCATTCAGCAAGGAAATATTAAGTTTCCAAAAACCTGGACCACGTGTAACCCATTCTGCATTATCTAACACAGTGGAAACCAGGCAATGATCAGAAAAAGGTACAGGACATATGCCAGTATCCGAAATTAACCCTTTTAGCTCTCTCTGTACATAAATCCTGTCTAACCGAGAAGCTGTCTGACCATTTGGTGTTACCCTTGTGTATTCACAACATTCAGGGTTTAAAACTCTATAACTATCCAAAAGGTGCTCACTGTCACATATTTCCTGTAAACGCCGATGAGACATATCAGCGTATGTATATTGATAGCGAACGCCTATCCTCTCTGGATTTAAAACACAACTAAAATCTCCACCAATAATAATATTTTCTGATCTATCATGAATTACTGGGCGAAGAGCTGAATAAAATGTACCTCGTTGAGAATGGGATGCAGGGGCATAAATAGACATCAACACACGTGTCATGC
>CM067367.1:8366561-8369061 GCA_034401795.1 Chaetoderma sp. LZ-2023a
TATTCGGTTTCCTGCCAAAATAGATGCCTAAAATCTTAATGGTATCATTAGACCAATTGATTTCAAGTGGCTGGTCATTCCGCTCTTTCCATGGCCCCAGAAATAATCCTTTGGATTTTCCTTTATTGATTTTCAAACCAGATGCATTTTGGAACTTTTCTAGTACGTGGTTTAAAATTGCAAAATCATTGTTTGAACTGGTAAACACAGTTGTGTCATCAGCATATTGTGACAGCTTAAGTGGTCTTTCTATGCCACGAATACATATGCCTTGAAAGTTATTATTTTGCCTCAATGCTATGCCAAGTGATTCCATCACAATAACAAATAATAATGGCGATAGGGAACACCCCTGTCTAACCCCACGTTCTAAGACAATTTCTCTGGATAATTGATTGTTCACTAAATAGCTACTCTTGATATCCGTATATAAAATCTTTACCCATTTAATAAAGTTTGAGCCTAACCCAAACGATTGCAAAGAATTAAAAAGAAAATCCCATTCCACACGGTCAATCATTTCCTTTATATATTAGCCTTACATATGCCCTAGCCATAGTTGGTGGTAAATGGCCTTTCTCAAAAATTTCAGCGCCTAATTCTTCCATTATTGGACCTACAAGGTGCCAAAACGTTTGGTAAAATTCAACTGGAAGGCCATCACACCCCGGTGATTTTTCTAGTTTCATACCTTTAAGGGATTTAGTTAAATCTTCTAGTGTTAAGGGTTGATCACAAAATTCACTGCCTGTGTCTGACACCTTTTTGTCTATATTTGCTAACAAATCCAATTTTGCATCTTCATCAATTCCCTCTGACTTGTACAATGACTCATAGTAATTGCATACAATAGTACTCATTTCATTGTTGGTAAAGACGGTTGAACCATCCGGCATGTTTAATGAGCACATCACCTTATCTATTGCCCGTGCTTTTTCTAATGCGCAAAAATATCGGGTTGGCTTTTCCCCTTCTGCGTGCATCTGGGCTCTTGCTCTAATTTTTGCGCCCTCAAACTCATAGTGTTCTATATCTCTTATTTTACTTTTAATTTTAACCAGTAATTCATAATAATTCTCTTCACCATTATTTACTTTAGCATTAATTTTCATCAGTGATCGATGAAGTGTTTTCTTGCGTTTGCGTATTTCCTGTGCTTTTCTAATAGCATACTTTCGGGAAACATACTTTAAATCCAGTTTAACATCCTCCCACCATTGCAATGTGCTCTTATATGATGCTTTCCTATTAATCCAATGTTGCCAACAACTCTCTATATTATTCTTATAAAATTCTTCTTCCAACAGTGTTGTGTTTAATTTCCAAAACCCGACCCCTTTTGTTACCCAGTCAGCATTGGCAAAGGTTACACAAACCATGTTATGATCAGATAATGCAACTGGCTTAATATTAACATCTCTCCAGTACCCTGTTAACAAACTATTCACATAAATTCTGTCGATCCTTGAACCAACTGTACCATCTACCGAAAACCATGTAAGATCTTTACCATGAGGTTTTGATATTCTATAGGTGTCAACTAAATTTTCATTATCACATATTTCTTTTAAGAGTCTATGTGATGTATCAGTATAAGGTGAAGTTGCTTTCCTGTCATTTTCTTTGTCTACGACACAATTAAAGTCACCACCCATTACTAAGTTTTCAGTGATATTATCTAGTGCTGTTGTATACATAGCATTAAAAAATGTATGACGTAGTTGATGAGATGCAGGTGCATATATACACAGCAACGTGAAACGTGTTTGTTGTATATCTAGCGTGACTCTCACCCAGCGACCATTTGCACCTGATACTGAAGAGATTATATTTACATAGGCTGAACAACGACGGAGTATAACAATTGCTACGACTGCACTATTATCTTGAGATAACGAATAGAATATTCTGGATCCAGAAATCTGTTCTAAATTATCGTATGATTCTGACTTCTGAATTTCTGTTTCCTGTATCGAAGCAATGTCAATCTGCTCATTTTTCAGAGTCTCTAGTAAGTGACGTTGCTTTATGTCACTATTTAAGCCTCTACAATTGAGTGTGCAAATTAGCATAAAAAGTAATAAAATGATGTGTATAACCGCCATTATTAAGCTAACTAGATTTTGTTTTTTTCGACCCTCTCTTAGACCATTTACCTATTTTACTCGCAAACGCCGCACTACTTAGCTCAACTTTTTCCAAATGCTTATATTTTAATATATCTGAATCATGACGCAGATGCCTATATTTAACCCCTTTTGCCGTCACATATGGAACTAATACCTCTCCTGCCGCAGACCTGTACATGACCATTTCATCGGGTCTTTTAGAACTGAATGGATATATCGGATTCAGCGACTGACATATTATCGTCTTCTATTTCACTTTCCTCTATTTCTGATTCAGAACTCTCTCCATCTTTCTGTCGCTTTGTTCCACTCAATCGATCCGAGACAACAATTACTTTCTCTATTTTATTTAAATCGTCTAGATTGAGTGT
>CM067367.1:8374061-8397834 GCA_034401795.1 Chaetoderma sp. LZ-2023a
TTCTCACAATCGTCCTATTATAGGTGTAGGCGAATCTCGCAAATGCGGAAAGAAAAGGTGCAAGTTAGATGAATTTCTCCCAAACCAGAATACTTTCACGAGCTTTCAGAACAAAAGCAAGTTCCAACTTCAGTCTAATCTAGATTGTGACTCTGAAAATGTTATTTATCTAATTTCGTGCAAATTGTGCCAAAAACAGTATGTCAGCGAAACCAAATGTCCATTAAGATGGCGGGCAACTCGACACCTCTCAGATATTAGGCTAGAGGAAGACACACATGTTTCCGAACATTTTAATCTTCCTGACCATTTAGCCCTTCGTGACTTTAAAATTATGCCGATTGAACAGCCACCCCTTTCAGATACGGCAGAAGAAACTGATAAACAAAGAAAACTTCGAGAATCGTTTTGGATTAAAGAACTCGAAACACAGTGGCCAAGCGGAATAAACTCGGACCCAGGCTTATCTGATCAACGTGACAAAATTCCATTCATTCTGACCTATAATCGGAAAAACGTTGAAATTTCCAAAATCTTGAAAGATGAGTATCAAAACCTACAGGAGAAACTGAAACAACCCTTTAACAAGCGTCCAGTAATTGCGTTTAAGAAAAATCCGAATCTACGTGACATCTTGGTAAAAGCAAAACTCAAATAGCTATCCATAATATCCATCTCAATCATTCAACATTAACTCTTTGGCCATCCAAAACGGTCAATTTAGTGATCTTGGGCAATGTCCATTTGCCGGCGGGGATTGGAGTATTTTTGAAAATTCACCGCTGTAATGATTGGCTCGGGAACCGAGACAGTCGTTCCAGTGGTATATTATCAGGAATGACCTTGTCTGTGCCTGCAAATATACATTAAATAAGTAAGCGCATATTTGGATTTTACTGAACAAATTTAACCAGTAAAGGGTTAACATTAATGCCATATGGCTTTCCTCAAACAAAATGACAAATCTCAGGCAGTAAGATAAACCAAAATATCTTAAATTTCTGAATTTTTTCAATTATTGAAGATTCTGAGCCAGTGCGTTGACAATATTGACTACATACTTGCGAGTGCCAGTTCTGTTATTTTATTGCCTTGTAAAAACATAACTTATATATCCGTCGACACCGTCAGGCAGTCTGTCGGTCTTTCAGTGGAGAGACTTATATACCAAATTCTACAATCATTCCCGGATTCACTCTCCTGCTTCTCCACTCATTCACTGGTCCACCCGCCTAACCATCCATCAGCTCCTGTCAATCCACCCATGCATTCACTAGTCTGGCTGTCCCATGGTCCACTTGTCCGTCGGTCCATTTGCCCATCCCTCCCGCTACTCTGCCTTCCCACTGCCCATCTGTCCATCTCGAACTCCCACCCCTGCACCTTCTCCAGCCGATCCCCGCTCTATCCTTCTCTCCTACCCATCCATCATCCGGCCTCTCATCCATCCATGGGGGTGGGCCGGGGGGGGGGTGTAATATGAATGGTGTGTGTGCGCGCGTGCGTACATGCGTGCGTGCGTGTATACATGTGCCTACGTGTGTACATGTGTGTGCGTGCGTACATGCGTGTGTAAATGTGGGTACGTGCATGCGTGCGCGTGTACGTGTGTGTATGTGTGTGTACGTGTGTGTATGTGTGTGTGTGAGAGTGTGCGTGCGTGTGGGTGGATGGATGGATGGATGGTCCTCCCCCTCTATCCAGCCATGCCCACTCTATTCTTCCTTCCTTCCCATCCCTCATTCCATCTCCACATCGGGATGGATGGATGGATGGATCTTTCCCATCCCTCCCTGCTATGGATGGATGGATGAATGGATGGATGATTGGATGGGTGGTTTGATGTATGGGTGGGGGGATGGTGGGATGGATGGATGGATCCTGCCCATCCATCATCCCCAATCCCCTTCCTTCCATGGGTGTGTGGGATGGATGGATGGATGGATGGTTGGTTGGTTGGTTGGTTGGATGGATGGATGGATGGATGGATGGATGGATGGATGGATGGATGGATGGATGGATGGATGGATGGATGGATGGATGGTTGGTTGGATGGATGGATGGATGGAGGGAGGGATGGATGGATGGATGGATCCTCCCTCCCTCTCTCAGACTAAGCTCTATCCTTCCTTTATGCCCGTCCCCATCCCACCTCCCCATCCTTCCCGCCTCTCCATCCTTCCATGGATGGATGGGGGCGTGGGATGGATGGATGGTTGGATGTCTGGATGGATGGATGGATGGTTGGATGGATGGATGAATCTGTCCATCTGCCTTGCCAGCCATCCGGCTCTCTGTGTGTCCGTCCAGCCACTCACTCACATAAAATTAAGGGAGCTGAATACTACTTTCTTTCTACATGTATGAACAAAGTTTAATTATAAACACTGCAGTGGCCTTTCCGGTGTGGCGAACAAAATTCTATAAAATGACAAAATATGTCCTCCAAACTTGATTAATTTTTTCGGCATCAAATGATCAAAAGGAATCAAAAGGCAAAATTGAGTGTCCCAACAAAAGCATATAACACCTTTGAATGATCGGTTCATGATCTCGTGAAGGAAACACTACTCACTTATCAATCAAATTCGGAAGAGTAAAATTTCACTAATCTGTGTGGAGTGAAACCAGTCCACTAATCATTGGCTTTATTAATGATGTTTGTGATAAACCCGAATCAAAGGAAATTCAAACCTTGCACAAAGTTCAATTGTTCAAATTAAACCATAGAGTAGTTTTTCAAAGGAGATTGAGTAATTCAGTAAACGTATATAAAGCTGTCTATACTGAAGGACTGACAGATTTGTCATACAGGCTACTGATGAAGCACATCCATGTGAAATGCATTTAGCCAATTGACGGTGTCCATAATTACTGTGAGTAACTTATAATATTGCGTATTGTATTGTTGTATTGTTAACCCTTGCATATTACATGTTAATTCTAAAATTTGTCTTTCAGGTGTAAGTAATATATTGGTTCAATTTGTAGTTGGTGTGAATGAATTTGTGTGCTTGAATTTGAGTTTGCCTGATCGAATCTTTCTTACCTGCTCAACTGCCTGTCTGATTGCTAGTTAGATTGAACGCTTGTCTGTCTGAATGGCTATTGCGAGGAAGAATGGTCGTAGGAAGAATGGAGATGGTAAAGGTTCATCTGCGCATGCGCGCCTGGTAAAGCTGTATTACCAAATAATTCAGTGCTTCCACCATATTGCTACGCTACGTAGGCATTTAGATGCCGAAACTCTCCCTGATGGGCTTAGCAGGAAGGTGGAAGAGCTGAATGGATTTTGTAAGCCAGCTATACCAAATGATGACATCTACTTTGCCATCTGGAATGTGAATTTTGAGTGGGCTAAATCTACCATTAAGGCCATGTTAAATCACTATAATGAACAACTTGGTAGTATTAGAACTGAAGTAGTCCTCACACAGTCAATGCCACATTTAGACCTAGGTCGTGCTAAATCCAATGCTATACGCTGGACAAAAAACAATTATAATAGAAAGCTCGACATTAATGCGATTAGTTCTTTTTACGATTTTGTGCGACCGATAGATCCATCTCAGCAACCAATTCAAAATCTCGCACAAGCCACGCCTCTGGTCATGATACCAACTGTGGCCCCACATTCACAAATGAAAAAACGCCTCAGATCACCTGAAACTTCGCCGCCAGTCACAAAACGAGTAGACAATAAAATCTCTCCATTGCTACCATTAGATTCTGGCCCTAGAGATATGCTATTTGAAGCATCATTAATCCCAATCTCCACTAGGCAATCTAAATGACCCAAACGAATATCCGCCCTTGCCACAGAGGGAAAGGGTTAATGGTAGCAAATCTGGTCCACGGACTGGCGCTTCTCAGAAATCCCCCCAGAGCAGTCAACCATCGGGTATCAAGACCCCATCCCCAACAGGGAAACTGCCACAGCCCAGCTTCTCTCCAACTCCAGGTCCAAGTAATGCACCGGAGGTGCGTCCTATTAAATTTGCAAATAGACCCAAACAACCCACCATGTTGGAGAGAAACATTTTTTGGAAATTTCGTCATGAAATCGAAAACAAAATTGACTGGCGACTACCTGTTCTCACGAACAAAGTACTCATCTTTGGAGCTTCGAACCTGAGTCGCATTAATGTTGAGCCCCACCCTGAAACGCAAGTTGCCTGCTACCCAGGAGCTAAATTGTGTCATGCTAGAGGACTAATTCAAAAGTACACTGGATCATTTAAACCAGAGAAAATAGTGATTAACATTGGCATTAATGATATGAATGAACCCATCTCTAGTTCAAAACATAGATTAATGCTGCTTCTCAGTGCGATTAAGTCCGAATTCCCAAAGACTGCGATTTATTTCGCAAAACTTAACTATTCAAGTCGGTTGACAGCTCAGCAGAAGTTGGCGATTCAGTCCATCAATTCGACGGCTGAATCATCAAAATCTGTGACTGTCATTCCTGCACTTAGACTCTCCAAATTTAATATTGTTAAGGACAACATTCATTGGACTGAGAAGACAGCTAACTCTATGTATTCTGCCTGGCTTAAATTCCTAAATTTAAACTAGACAAGGGCCAGGGTAACATCCGCCCGGAAACAGGACTGGGCAGTAATATTGTCAATCTAACTGGCTCCCCATTAGGTGAAGCAGAGCAGTCACTGCTCAATTTTGGTCTTACATTTGTCCCAACACCAAAACCTAAAACAGGTTTGGATGCTCTTTTAGATAATGGCTGTATGGAAACATCTGAATTTAGTCACCGTATTAAGTTAGCAGACTTCTTTCGTAACTCTAATAGTAACATTCCACCATACAATGAAAAAACTGGCTGGGCACCAAACGTAAAAATCCTGGACCCAGCGATCGGTGAAAGCATAGAACTCTTTTCAGAACGTGTTAAAAATTCTACATTCCCTAATGATCAACCAAATTTACCCTATGAGGAACGCCAGGCCTTAATTGAATTGTCTAAAAACAGCGAAATTGTCATCAAACCTGCAGATAAAGGGTCGGCGACTTTAATAATGCTTAAAGATAACTATAAACGTGAAGCACAACGCCAACTTAGTAACCCAAAGCATTACCAGAAACTAAGCAAACCACTTTGGCAAAATAATTGCAGCAAATTTAATGAGATTCTTCAAAATTTGCTAAATAGCAAGAAGATCACCAAAAAGCAACATAAGTATCTCTTTGCTAAACTTGAGTCAAAACCACGGAATTTCTATCTTTTGCCAAAAATTCATAAACCAATAGATTCGTGGTTGGACCCAATGTCACCGCCCGGGCGACCTATAATCTCTGATTGTGGCTCAGAATCCTACAGAATCAGTGAATACATCGATTACCATCTACAGCTAATAGCAAATAGACACCCCAGCTTCTTGAAAAACACAGAAGACTTCTTATCACAGGTCTCTGAGACCTGGATACCTCCAAATTCATTCTTGGTCACGCTTGACATCGATGCTATGTATATAAACATTGACATCGAGAAGGGTATAAATTCTATCCGTAGAGCATTCGTGAACTACCCAGACACCAACAGGCCAGACAGAGAAGTAATAGCTCTATTAGAACTGAGTCTGAAAGGCAATGATTTTGAATTCGATGGCGAAATTTACCAACAGATTTGCGGCTGCGCGATGGGCAAGCGCTTTAGCCCATGTTTTGCCAATATTTACGTAGCAGAGTGGGAGGAGGAAGCGTTAGAAAAGTGTCCAAACCAGCCCCTCATTTATCGCAGGTACCTTGATGACATTTTCATGATTTGGCAACACACAAAGGCAGAGTTTGATGAATTTTTCGAAATTCTGAACAATCACGATCCGAATATTAAATTAAAAGCAACCATTGACGAGATGTCCGTAGATTTCCTGAATGTAACTGTATATAAAGGTCTAAAGTATGAAACAACTGGCTACTTAGACTACAAAGTGTATTTCAAACCAACCGATTCGCATCAGCTATTGCACAAAAAATCTTTCCATCCACCGCATACTTTTAAAGGAATAGTAAAATCACAAATAATCCGTTTTCACAGGAATTCGAGTGATAGGAAAGACTTTGAAGAAGCGTGCTCTACCCTATTCAAAGCCCTCAAACCACGAGGTTACTCCTCACGATTCTGGCGCAAAATCAAATCTGAAACATTGGACGGCTTGGAAACCATTGCAGATAATGCCTCAAATCGTCGGCCTACCAAAATTTCTCACAATCGTCCTATTATAGGTGTAGGCGAATCTCGCAAATGCGGAAAGAAAAGGTGCAAGTTAGATGAATTTCTCCCAAACCAGAATACTTTCACGAGTTTTCAGAACAAAAGCAAGTTCCAACTTCAGTCTAATCTAGATTGTGGCTCTGAAAATGTTATTTATCTAATTTCATGCAAATTGTGCCAAAAACAGTATGTCGGCGAAACCAAATGTCCATTAAGATGGCGGGCAACTCGACACCTCTCAGATATTAGGCTAGAGGAAGACACACATGTTTCCGAACATTTTAATCTTCCTGACCATTTAGCCCTTCGTGACTTTGAAATTATGCCGATTGAACAGCCACCCCTTTCAGATACGGCAGAAGAAACTGATAAACAAAGAAAACTTCGAGAATCGTTTTGGATTAAAGAACTCGAAACACAGCGGCCAAGGGGAATAAACTCGGACCCAGGCTTATCTGATCAACGTGACAAAATTCCATTCATTCTGACCTATAATCGGAAAAACGGTGAAAATAGCCAAAATCTTGAAAGATGAGTATCAAAACCTACAGGAGAAACTGAAACAACCCTTTAACAAGCGTCCAGTAATTGCGTTTAAGAAAAATCCGAATCTACGTGACATCTTGGTAAAAGCAGAACTCAAATAGCTATCCATAATATCCATCTCAATCATTCAACATTAACCCTTGCATGATGACCAGCCAAAAACGGTCAATTTAGTGATCTTGGGCAATGTCCATTTGCCGGCGGGGATTGGAGTATTTTTGAAAATTTACCGCTGTAATGACTGGCTCGGGAACCGAGACAGTTGTTCCAGTGGTATATTCTCGGGAATGACCTTGTCTGTGCCTGCAAATATACATTAAATAAGTAAGCGCATATTTGGATTTTACTGAACAAGTTTAACCAGTAAAGGGTTAACATTAATGCCATATGGCTTTCCTCAAACAAAATGACAAATCTCAGGCAGTAAGATAAACCAAAATATCTTAAATTTTTGAATTTTTTCAATTATTGAAGATTCTGAGCCAGTGCGTTGACAATATTGACTACTACTACTACTACTACTACTACTACTACTACTACTACTACTACTACTACTACTACTACTACTACTACTACTACTACTACTACTCTACTACTACTACTACTACTACTACCACTACTGCTACTACTACTACTACTACTACTACTACTACTACTACTACTACTACTACTACTACTACTACTACTACTACCACTACTACTACTACTACTACCACTACTACTACTACTACTACTACTACTACTACTACTACTACTACTACTACTACTACTACTACTACTACTATTGCTGCTGCTGCTACAACTACTACTACTACTACTACTACTACTACTACTACTCCTACTACTACTCTACTACTACTACTACTACTACTACTGCTACTGCTACTACTACTACTACTACTACTACTACTACTACTACTACTACTACTACTACAAATTCCCAAAGACTGCGATTTACTTCGCAAAGCTTAACTATTCAAGTCGGTTGACAGCTCAGCAGAGGTTGGCGATTCAGTCCCTCAATTCGACGGCTGAATCATCAAAATCTGTGACTGTCATTCCTGCACTCAGACTCTCCGAATTTAATGTTGTTAAGGATAACATTCATTGGACTGAGAAGACAGCTAACTCTATGTATTCTGCCTGGCTTAAACTCCTAAATTTAAACTAGACAAGGGCCAAGGTAACATCCGCCCGGAAACAGGACTGGGCAGTAATATTGTCAATCTAACTGGCTCCCCATTAGGTGAAGCAGAGCAGTCACTGCTCAATTTTGGTCTTACATTTGTCCCAATACCAAAACCTAAAACAGGTTTGGACGCTCTTTTAGATAATGGCTGTATGGAAACATCTGAATTTAGTCACCGTATTAAGTTAGCAGACTTCTTTCGTAACTCTAATAGTAACATTCCACCATTCATTGAAAAAACTGGCTGGGCACCAAACGTAAAAATCCTGGACCCAGCGATCGGTGAAAGCATAGAACTCTTTTCAGAGCGGGTTAAAAATTCTGCATTCCCTAATGATCAACCAAATTTACCCTATGAGGAACGCCAGGCCTTGATTGAATTGTCTAAAAACAGCGAAATTGTCATCAAACCTGCAGATAAAGGGTCGGCGACGGTAATAATGCTTAAAGATAACTATAAACGTGAAGCACAACGACAACTTAGTAACCCAAAGCATTACCAGAAACTAAACAAACCACTTTGGCAAGATAATTGCTGCAAATTTAATGAGATTCTTCAAAAATTGCTCGATAGCAAGAAGATCACCGAAAAGCAACACAAGTATCTCTTTGCTAAGCTTGAGTCAAAACCACGGACTTTCTATCTCTTGCCAAAAATTCATAAACCCATAGATTCGTGGTTGGACCCAATGTCACCACCCGGGCGACCTATAATCTCTGATTGTGGCTCAGAATCCTACAGAATCAGTGAATACATCTATTACCATCTACAGCCAATAGCAAATAGACACCCCAGCTTCTTGAAAAACACAGAAGACTTCTTATCCCAGGTCTCTGAGACCTGGATACCTCCAAATTCATTCCTGGTCACGCTTGACATCGATGCTATGTATATAAACATTGACATCGAGAAGGGTATAAATTCTATCCGTAGAGCATTCGTGAACTACCCAGACACCAACAGGCCAGACAGAGAAGTAATAGCTCTATTAGAACTGAGTCTGAAAGGCAATGATTTTGAATTCGATGGCGAAATTTACCAACAGATTTGCGGCTGCGCGATGGGCAAGCGCTTTAGCCCATGTTTTGCCAATATTTACGTAGCAGAGTGGGAGGAGGAAGCGTTAGAAAAGTGTCCAAAGCAGCCCCTCATTTATCGCAGGTACCTTGATGACATTTTCATGATTTGGCAACACACAAAGGCAGAGTTTGATGAATTTTTCGAAATTCTGAACAATCACGATCCGAATATCAAATTAAAAGCAACCATTGACGAGATGTCTGTAGATTTCCTGGATGTAACTGTATATAAAGGTCTAAAGTATGAAACAACTGGCTACTTAGACTACAAAGTGTATTTCAAACCAACCGATTCCCATCAGCTATTGCACAAAAAATCTTTCCATCCACTGCATACTTTTAAAGGAATAGTAAAATCACAAGTAATCCGTTTTCATAGGAATTCGAGTGATAGGAAAAACTTTGAAGAAGCGTGCTCTACCCTATTCAAAGCCCTCAAACCACAAGGTTACTCCTCACGATTCTTGCGCAAAATCAAATCTGAAACATTAGACTTGGAAACCATTCCAGATAATGCCTCAAATCGTCGGCCTACCAAAGTTTCTCAGAATCGTCCTATTAGAAACTGAAACAACCCTTTAACAAGCGTCCAGTAATTGCGTTTAAGAAAAATCCGAATCTACGTGACATCTTGGTAAAAGCAAAACTCAAATAGCTATCCATAATATCCATCTCAATCATTCAACATTAACCCTTGCATGATGGTCAGCCAAAAACGGTCAATTTAGTGATCTTGGGCAATGTCCATTTGCCGGCGGGGATTGGAGTATTTTAGAATATTTACTGCTGTAATGTCTGGCTCGGGAACCGAGAGAGCTGTTCCAGTGGTATATTCTCGGGAATGACCTTGTCTGTGCCTGCAAATGTACATTAAATAACTAAGCACATATTTGGATTTTACTGAACAAGTTTAACCAGGAAAGGGTTAACATTAATGCCATATGGCTTTCCTCAAACAAAATGACAAATCTCAGGCAGTAAGATAAACCAAAATATCTTAAATTTTTGAATTTTTTCAATTATTGAAGATTCTGAGCCAGTGCGTTGACAATATTGACTACTACTACTACTACTACTACTACTACTACTACTACTACTACTACTACTACTACTACTACTACTACTACTACTACTACTACTACTACTACTACTACTACTACTACTACTGCTACTACTAATCCTACTACCACTACTACTACTACTACTACTACTACTACTACTACTACTACTACTACTACTACCACTACTACTACTACTACTACTCAGTAGTTGACAATATTGACTACTACTACTACTACTACTACTACTACTACTACTACTACTACTACTACTACTACTACTACTACTACTACTACTACTACTACTACTGCTACTACTACTCCTACTACCACTACTACTACTACTACTACTACTACTACTACTACTACTACTACTACTACTACTACTACTAATCAATGCAGCATATGCAAGGTGTCCAGCTTCTTCTAAGATAACAGTGTATTGTTTAATCTAATGTTTATTGTAAAGATTAGGCCCTACATTGTGTAGGTTGAAGATCTGATTTGAACGTTGGCCTCAGACTAGATAGATAGCGATCCAACACATGAGCTGGTTCTATATAATCTCCTTCTGAGAGTAACTAGTTTTAATGATAACTGTAAGTAATCAAACATGTACTAGGATTTGTAACATTTGTGAACACATTCATCATAGGAAGAAGTAGAGATGGTTCAAAATACAGAGGGTCAACGAGCCAATGGTAATACGAATTACTTTTGATGGTTATATGCAGGTTATCTATGCTAGATACATGTTAGTTCAGCTAAATAAATGAACCTTTCCAGTTTATCCATCAATCACATGATTTCATAATCAACTACGTGACGTTTAGGATGTCGTCGTTATCAATTACGCCATGAATGACATAGAAAAGTTCGTCACGAACGGTTAATTGATGATGGACTAAACGTTGTAGGAATTGCATGTCATTATTATTTAATAAACATGCTATTGAGTATTTGGAAACTAATTTGACTGGGCGCTGTTGTTACCGTATACAGCAAAAACATACATCACATTAGTTTTAAAATATTCACCAGCTTGCCCGTATAATTTTCTGGAAATTTCTACTCAGACAGTTCGGGGATCGATCAATCGATCCCAACACGGACAAAGCGTTGATGGATCATAGCTAGAGATAGGCGGGTTATAGCTAAAACTGCATTGCTCCATTGTTTGTACATCAAATATAAAACACAAATAATAGTTAAAAATCAATGCATATGTAGCTGTGACTATTTAGAAAGTAATTTTACTACGTGTTGCTGTTGAGGATATTCCGGTCAACTGTTTTTCGAAATAATCAACCCCTTGTTTATGTATATATGATTGATGTATAAACTGGAAAAGTTCCATTTGCGAAGATGTGCATCAATCGATAAATGGTATAAGGGTGGTTAAGGGATAATGCGATTTATTCATTTACATGAGCTACTTTAACTATGTATAAATATGCACGAACCTTTATATCTTTGCAGATACGTCTCTTCGTGAAATTCCATTTGAAATCAGGTGACACAGTTAGTGAAAATGAAGCAACTCAGTGCAGCCAATGCAACAAGCAACGATTCATACGATGATGACATATCTCTCATGTTCCAGTCAATTCCCAGTTTCATTTACCAAGAATTCACCACAGCATACAATCTGACAGGACTCGTATTTAATACAATTCTCTTCACATATTTCTTAAAGTCACACAAGTACCGGTCACCTACATTCATGTTGCTGACCAGTTTGGCTTTCATGGATCTTATTTCTTGCTTTTCTGCTGCCTCATGGTCAGCCTTTCTTTTTCCAATAATGAGATTTCCAGTCATTGGTCGAGAATGCCAAGTGCTATTGTTTCTTGGCGTCCTGGGTGTATTTGCCAGTGAATACCATCTCGTGTTCTTCGCGGCTCTCCGCTTTTGCCAACTGGCATTTCCACTGAGAGCAAAAGCAAAAATTACGAGCACCTTTGTTCTAAAGGGATGTTTAATTATTGTGATGACTATGGCAATATATATTTTGTCTTTGGCAGTAATGTACGGCACACAATCCGTCATACTGGGTGGAAAGCAGGTGACGATCTGTACCTTTAACGGCAATAGATTTGGCCATGACATCTCGTACCTAATTACTAACACAATAATTCCATCTGTGTTAATTATATGTCTACACATCGCCAAGTACATAGCGGTGTGGAGGTCAAGGTCAGCGGTTGCATGTCATTCTGATCAGAAAAGTCGACAAAACGCAGATGCCCGTGCGGTTACGATTATTATTGTCTTGTTTTTCATTTCTTGGTTACCGGCTTATATCTACACGCCTATCCAGCACGGGAGAATTGAGAATTACAGGAAGATGAGAGATAATCTGTATTTGGTTTTAATGTATGGTATTTGCAGTAATTCTGCACTAAATCCTTTAGTTTACTGTTTTGCTGCAAAGACAGTACGAGATGATATTCTAAAGTTTCTCTGTCCTAGACGCTGTAAGAACATGTGTATGCGCTAATCGTAAGAAAAACGAAAACAAACATTCCAAAATGATGTAGATATAAGCTTTTCAAAATGCCATCTATAAGTCTAAATACCACTGACAACTCATTTTTCTGGGCAGGTACCGAGTCAATACCAACTCACATTGGCCTGGTATTGGTCCTGTACTATCCCAGTATCTTGCATTATCAGGTGTAGTTAGATTGAGAAGGGTAGTGCGGATCGACCAGACAGGTACGAACCGTCCCAGTTTATCTGGGTACGGAACAGCCGGATGCAGGACGTTCTAAGCTCACCCCCTGGGTAGGACGATAAGCATAATAAAGCCATATAAGAGAGTCTCAGAATAACCGTGAGATAAGAGATAGCCTACATACTCGAATTAGCATGCGGAGAGAATGGCGTCTTATGAATATTCAGTGTCTGTGTTCACAATTTCTTGAACGCTGGCCATCCTTGCTTGGTAAGAATCATTACCAGAATCGAACGAGATTCTAAAACTTTATACAGAATTAAAACCGATATATCGGACATTTATCATTCAATAGTTTGAGCTCCCATCCAAAGTAATAACGCCATAGGGAATACACGTGGTAGGGTGAAGGCCAGCAGATCACGTAGTCACGTAACCCTACCTAGTTATGATACGTTCGCTGGTTGGTTGGTTGAAACGTCCAGTTGTGACGTCACCAATTAGTATAAAAGGAGCTCAGAAATCTAAAATTCTTCAGACGTTGGTTGGTGTGCCTGCCAGAGCATACCGAGATGACAGAGTACCACTTATTGTAATATCATCCGTAGTATATAGCCTAAACAGTACCTATTAGTTTTGAGGTCTCATCTTTAGAGCACACGCACCGAACCACAGTTTTAAGTTTTTGTAAGCTCCCGGACGATATCCCAGGGGTGGGGGGGGGGGGCCGGGGGGATATCTAAATAAAAAAGGTTTCCCACTACCAACACTTCAGAGGGACCTTCTCTGTGGTGTGGCCTTTTGGCCATAATGTAACATCCAAAGATAAAGTGTGTAGGACGATGGTGTTTTCCGATATCTCGCCAGATCTGCCGTAGCATGTTGAAATAGTGGTAGCACATGTCTCACGCTTATTATTAACGTTTTGACCACAGTCCGGGTAAGGACCTTGCTTTATGCACTGAACGAGCTATGTGGTGCATATCGTCTTGTGCTCCGCAAAGATGTTCATGCATCAAATTAACTTTCCACCGTAGCCCTTCAGTAACATACGGGGCATCTTCAAATCCGCAATAGTACGAAAATCCTTCCCGACTGCATAATTTCTAGCATGTGTTCGTACGTGACTATCTACTAGCCATCTGCAGATGAGCCGCATCAGATAGATCTTCTGCAGATGTTCACCAGGCAGCGACTTCAGTATTGTGCCATCTCGCACCTCAAATATGTGAAACTTCAACTACAGTGATATTAGGATATCTTTGTACCAATGGCAAATAGGTATTCCGTAACCATAATATTGTATTATTTTTATTAGGTACCGATATATGTAGGTACCGTTAGGTCGTCTGAGATGTTATTTATATAGTTTATATATTTCATTATATATATGACTAATAGGCACCGCAAGGTCATGTGACCTTATGTAGCGCGGACTGACCGGACGGGTACTGACCGTCCCAGCAAAGCTGGGTATGGAATGGCCGCTCCGGATTTGCTCCAAGCATACCCCCATGGGTAGGATACATAAGCCCTATGAGAGAGGTTTTTCGTCAAAATCGGCTAAGTCTGATAAAATGCGTGGGGCGGATAAGCATGCGTTAGAGCTTCGGTGACAACGCGTCTTGGAATTGGAAGTGATTGCGTGCCCATAGTGTATCGAGTACGTACTCGTAAATGCTTAGAATTCATCCGTTCTCGTTGTTCTTAGTACCGATTAGGACCAGAATTAAACGAGCTTTCGAAAACTGTAAACCGTTTTAAAATCGGCCTAGCTACCGACTAAACCATACTATTTAGCTCGATAGGATAGGTTAAAATGGCTAGGGACATTCTCTTCATTAGAAGACATATAGTGTACACCTCTTTTCCGGTTGTTGCGATAATGTAGCCCCGCACTCTGGCAAGGTTGTGTAAAATTGACCAAATACTTATAAGGCCTCGTATATATCAAGTTATTGTCTCTTTCCACGATCCACCAGCCGTATGGCTTTATAAATGTTTGGACGTCCCATCAGCACGTTAATCTGATCCGACCCTGGGAACTATCAGATGTTTCCAAGTGGTGAAAGTGCTGATTTACATACATCTTCCCCATATCCTTTGATCCTTGATAGCTAGATAACGCCGCCAGTGAATGAAAGCACTGCGCAAATATATAGTTATAAATGTGAGTTTGATAGTTTATTTACCAGCCCGCAGTGCATATCTGGGCACATTGGAACTTAATCCTAATGACAGGCCAAAAGTTAAATCCGTAGAAAGTGGTGACGGACGAGACATGCATCTCCATCCAACGCGTCGGAGTGTCTGGGAAGGATCTTGGAATCCGCCACGCCCTCACGGGAAGGACCCTCGTGATGGGCATTAGCCTCAACGATAGGTCAGTGATCAAACTTGCTTATGTAAAATGTAGCCATTGTCCAGGTGATGTTTTATGTGGTTGCTGAGCAGGGTACCCAGATTTTCATCAAATTCGGATGCGTTGCGATGTAACATGTACGCATACTGTCGGTGGAGGTAGATGCTCTTTCAAAGTGACATACAGGAAGCTAGGCGTCTGCGCCCATTGGACAGCTGTATCTAATGATAGGTAGGAATCCCTGGCACTTGCGGCCAAAGCTAGTTTTCGTTTCCAACAACTAACCGGTAGGTAGAGACCATAGCAGAAGGCACGCATAAATAAAGCGGCATTTAACAATACAGCATCTTGGAACTACATAAGATGGTGACGTGGGAATTCTTCGGAAATCGCTCGTTCCGCCTTCACATAAACCAGTACGCATCACATTAATTATGGCCTCACTATGATTTTTTAGCACTTATCTTTTTCTGTTGAACAAAAGGTTGGCCCTTTTTGCCAACTCTTTTCCTCCGCTTCGGCGTCGAAGGCATTTTCCTGTGATGGATGCCCACGTGAGACAATTGCCTCTCGCAACAGCGAGAATTTCTGTGATGGAGGTCCACGCGAGGCACCTTCCTCTCTCACCATCATGAAACAATCAGTGACGCAGGCCCACGCAAGGCACTTTCCTCTCGCAGCAACATTGTTCTCTCTGTGTGTGTTAGGGGCATATTAGCTTATATTAAGTTACTCAGTGATCTCTTATGCGGATGATTCTCTTGCGGGGATACCTCTGCGGATTCAAGGATCTGTGTGGTAGCTTCGGTGACACCAGATAGAAAGGACACCAGCTAGCTCTATATTGTGTATTATTGTGCTCATTCTACTGTCAAACGATTCACCGTGTTTGTATAGTACTTATTTATATTTCTAGTATATTATTCTAATTGCTCCATTCTCTAAATTAGTATGAATAGACACACCGGTGACACCAATAGTTGGGATAACACCGTGTCGTTCAATCTCAGCGTCAATGGTTGCACGGCCCCACTGGAACTTCAGTGTTCCACTGGCTCTAGAAGTCAGTCTTTGTACACCATGTCGAGACGTCATATGGGATCCGCAATCCCATGATCCGCAGCTAACCAGCCATCCTGGTCATCGCGCACTTGCGGTTCAATGGGCGGATATCTATCAGTGGACCAGCACATACCCCCACGAGCTACAAGTGGCGCCCAATGTGGGGCTCGAATGAGAAGCAAACCCACGCCTACGCTCACCAACCGCGAGTTTCAGTCTCCTTTATCCGACAGTATTCCCTCGATTTAGAGGTAGCATCATATGATGGACGTACTGCTCACGTGCTCACCGACAATGTCACAAATTTAAACGGTGCAGAATGGCCAGCACCGCCACAACACGAGTTCTCACTGATCAGCGAGGGGACATTCCGCGATGCCTCGCAGGCAGGAACGCAATACATCACCTTATCGGATCTCCACATTAGGCTACCACCATCTATGCCAGACTGTGGAAGACCATGACAAAGACCCCTATGGGAGCAACGGCCACCTTTACGATCATTATGTTCACCTACGTCATCTATGGGTGATCAGTGGCCGGATACTCATGTACCATATCCTGTAGCATCTACTTTTCGCGCATCGTCTCCTTATTATCCAACAGGACCACGTTATAAACCAGAGGATATTGCTACTACATTCCAGCAATACATCAGACAATGTACACACCGCACACCTCATCCGCGTCAGTCACCTGCTCTGCCTTCGTACGAGGAATGCGTCTCACAGCATCGGGAACATCTGCATCATCTACACAACATGCCTCCACCAGTCTATAGACATACACCTGTCTATGGACCAATATCAGGGCAGTGTTCGGCAAAAGCAACATACCGTGCAACACATTATCAATGAGAATCGCCTTCACAGATGCGTCAGCATTGTCAGGGACATCAACGAACAACACCACCACCACCACCACCACCACCACCACCACCACCATCTACACGCCGACCCACATCTGGATTCTCACCAGTTTCGTCAGCACCACCACCAGGTTTCGTGCCACCACCCTCCCCCCCCCCCAAAAAATTTTTTTTAGCGGGGAGACTAACTGGGCTAATTATAAAGTTCAATTCGAAATCATAAGTAGGACAAACCGGTGGAATAATCAACAGATGGGAGAGTATTTAGCTTCAAAGTTGTCCGGAAGAGCTTTACAAGTTCTGGCAGACTTAGGCACAGACTACACACCATCCTACACTGAACTAGAGAACACGTTGTTGGAAAGATTCGGGCGACACCGCCCTCGGAGAAACAAGTTGGCTGCAACTAAAGAATCTACGTCGATGCTCGGAGGAAACACTGCCAGAATTAGTGAGTCGCATCCGTTATCTTGTTACCTGCGCATAGCCCAGCACAAATATCGAAGGCATAACACATCTACATCTTGACACTTTCATAGACGTGTTGAGCGGAGAGCCAGCCCTTAAATAAAAACTGTTTTCATGGAGCACGGCAGCCTGCAACAACTCACAGCTACCGCAGTTCATATCGAGAACTTCTTGGAGCAGGAGAAAAATAATCACCGCCAACTACATCCAATTAATGAGGTAAATGATGTTAATGTCGCAACGACAACTGAATCAAGAACTACATCCACAAGCACCACCAACAATAAACAACACACACAATCAGAAAACCCTGGTCAAAATCACGCATCGAGAGGAAGAGGGCATGGCCAATCCCATTTCGGAGACCACAACAATGCTCAAGGACGTGGGAACCAGCACAACAATAGCAATGGACAAAACATGCATGAAAGATTAGACGAGATAACTAAACAGATCTCAGCACTCACCAATCTCGTGACAACACTCAGCACCATGGTCGCAACACAATCCACCACTAGACCGCAATCAACGAAAGCATCAGCACTCCCACCAAACATGTGCTTTCGATGTGGTCAGCCAGGCCATTGGAAGGAGCGATGTCCAACCCGTCCTCCATCTACAATTCCAACCACTGACCGATGTACCCCGCAAACTGAGAATCCATCAAACTAGCAATGGCACTGATTACAGAGTCACTTGTGTGCCCGTCCTTACAACCCAACTCAACTGCAGCCTCTGAACAACTGCGTCAGGTGGCCACCCCTACTCATCAACATATTCCTAGAACATCACACATTCACCCGCCTCTGGCTTCTTCTATGTTAGTGCCTACGATGCGCACTGCATCCACAGCACTGCCATCTTCCCCCCCCCCGCAGAAAATATAACCCAACACTTTCCGCATCCACACAACCTTCCTTCCTATATAAAACGGCAGTGGTAGGTTGTAGCATCTCCGCTGAAGCAATGTTTAAGCAAGCACCACGTCCCACCGCCAAGGCACTTAACACCTGGTGTCCTTTGGTGGTTTGCAACTCACAGCATCTTACAGTCACATCACCAACATGCACCATCAGCAGTGATTCCGACGAAAGCACCCATTCAACATCATGGATCCGCAAGAAGAAACATCATACAAAGAAAAGAAACGTCCCCCAAAGCCATTGCTTCTTCTGCGCATCAACTAAACATCCCATGATGCTGTGTGAAAAGTGGCTCGCACAGCTAGTCTTTATCCGAGAACGTGATAATCCAACCACACTGCAGTATGCACCAACACAGCTCACACAGAATCAGCCACAACGACACCACCACTGCTACCCAGATCCCGTCGTCACCTAAGCAATCACAGCAGCGACGACGACGAGTCAGCCCTTTTCATACTCAGCCATCCACTGCACTCATGGAAACTATCTGGAAACAAGCCGACTACATACAGAATGATACTGCACCACCATCTCTGCTTCAGATGGTATCATTGGAGACTCTTCCTCAGTCTCACCGCAAAGTTATATACATGTGTGCCTGTCTGTTTAGTGGAATTTCCACCAGTGCCACTATGGACACTGGAGCTTCCATCACTGTCTTTACCAAGCGCTTATATGAGAGCATCCCACCTCATAAGAAACCACCCCTTAGACCTACAAACATCTTTATACAAACAGCTACGGGAGCAGATGTACCCGTGGCTTGTGTACTAAACCTCGTAATACAGATAGAGGAGATAGAATTCATATAGCAAGTCATTATCACCTCCATCCAAAACGATGCCCTGCTTGGTTCTGATTTCCTCAGTGCCAGCGAAGCCATCATACATTGTAAACAACAGGAACTAGACATACACGGCCAATGGATACCCCTTGGATCAGAATCATCATTATATGCTACGTGTGTGGTGATATTAGTGACCACCATCACAGTTGAGCCAGGACAGGAAAGGATCTTGTGGGCCACTGCACCACAATTAGGAAACAACACTCACACAGCCATGGTGGAACTCAACCCTGAATTCATGCTCGCCTCACAATGCGCCAGTCCCCGCATCATCGTGGACACCACAAACAAAGATCATATACCGTTCAGAGTATTCAATGGCACTGTGGGCCCAATAACCCTCGAACCAGGAGTCCGTTGTGGCCATTTGGTGGATGTGATATGACTGGAAACAGCCCCAATCGCAAACACAACAACAACAACATCCAATGATTTTCCCGAACACGTACATGACCTATATTTGCATGCCACAGTTGGATTGATGCAATCCCAAAAATTACAAATACGGAAATTACTTCACAAATATCATGATAGTTTCGCATCAGGAGACATAGACCTCGGAGAAACTTATCTAGTACGACACTCAATCGACACCGGAAACAACCAACCTGTACTTCAACCCGTTAGATGTCTCCTGATTCATAAGAAAGTGGAGGCACACAAACAGGGAGAGGACATGTTCTGGACCAGAGTAATTGAGCCATCAGCATCCCCCTGGCCCAGTCCCATTGTACTAGCAGGCAAAAAGGACGGATCTTTGCAGTTTTGTACAGACTATCGCCGCCTTAATGATATTAGCATCAAGGATGCTTATCCGTTACCTTGGATAGATCAGGCTTTGGATTCCTTGTCTGGAGCCACGTGGTTTTGTACCCTTAGCTTTAGGTAGTGGGTACTGGCAGGTAGCCATGGAAGAGGCTGACATGGAGAAGACCGCATTCGTCTGTAGGGATGGTCTTTTCCAGATCCGCAAGATGTCCTATGGCTTGTTCAACACTCCTGAAACCTTCGAGCATCTCATCCGTGGCAGAGTGGCAGACCCCTGAGTCTGTCACAGAAACTAAGAGCTTCCTTGGTCTCTGTCAATACTATCGTTGATACATCCATCATTTAATAACCACCTGGTGATTCTGGAATGTTATCATGAAGCAATATTACAACAATTACATGATAGCGCTGGACATTTAGCTGTTGAACGAACATTAACGTGGATAAAACAGAGATTCCACTGGATCGGGTTGCACGATATTGTAAAGGCATGTGTTGCCAAATGTGTCCCATGTCAAAGACGCGCTGTTGGCCAGCACTGTTCCCCATCCCTACAAGTAAAAAGTGTTGATGCACCATGTGAGTGAGTGGCTATTGATGTGCTCGGTCCCTTGAATACAACAGATGAAGGAAACAGATACATCCTCGTATTACAAGATTATTTTATTTTAAGTGGGTGGAAGCATTCACTCTGCCAAACCAGAGGTATCCACAATAGCTGAGGTCTTGGCGAGCAATGTGTTCTGCCAGTTTGGCATGCCCAATGAGCTGCACTCCGATCAAGGAAGTAATTTTGAGAGCCGGCTGATCTCTGAGCTCAGCAAATTATTCCTTATCGTCAAAACGAGAACTACACCATATCATTCCCGCAGTGATGGTATAGTCAAAAGAGTCAACCGTATGCTGGCGGATATGTTGACGAAGGATACACGCCTTGATTGTCGAGATTGGGATCTACAACTCCCATATGTGCTCATGGAATACCACACTTCAGTACCTTCAAGCACGGGTTATAACCCTGCGTGGTTAAAGTTAGGCCGTGAATTGGCCTTACCACTGGATCTGGCCATGCCCAGGATTCCGGGGGAGAAAAATTCACCATCTCTCTACAGCGAGCTCATGCGGCAGCGGATAGAATAGACCGATGAGCTAGTGAGCGCTACTTTATCCACTGGACACCGGCGTCAGAAAGTTTGGCACGACTGGCGAGTGCATGGAGATTCATATGAAGCAAGAAGAATGGTTTGGCTACATAATTCGCGATGATCTGCAAACGTGTCGAGTAAACTGAGTTACCAGTGGAAAGGCCCCTATGTGGTAGTAGGTAAGACGTTGGACGTGACCTACCATATCCATGCTTCAGATCGCCTGACCTTAGTCATGCACTTCGATCGGCTTAAACCTTGTGTCAGTGACGACCCCCGTACCAGAGCCCAGACTGAGCATTCCACGTGACACTGGTAGCCAGACGGATGTCTCTATGGAGACAAGTATTCCCGACGTTAGTCCAGAGCACTGCAGTGCCAGTTCGACTCGTCTTCTACCAAGCCAGAAGTCCCGTGAACAGATAACTAATGCTGAGGACGATGACGAGATAAGTACTCGCCCTCTCCCTCCTCAGAGCAGGTCTACAAGATCTGGGAAGTCGTATCTGAAGACTTTCTCGTTTGTTTTGTCCAAGGGGAAGGACGGAAAAGTTGTTCTGCCGACCTCTTACCATTCCCACCCACTTTATGCTATAACCCCCATTATAGAGTTGCCACAAGCGGAAGCTAAGGCTACCCCGGGCCATGCTCATTGTGGGGTGGAAATGTAATGAATAGCATGGAAGTGAAGAGGCTGGATGAGGCTTTCACTCGTTTTGGAGAACAGCAAAACTGCACAACTCGGTATACCAGACCACGCCCCGAAATTGCACAACCACGCCCCACCCAAGGTGCTCACCGACATACTGTACCACCACCGCACCATCTCCAATGCACGTCCATTCTCTATGCACCAAGTTTGGACATCATTCGTCCTGTCCACTTCACACTCCACTCGTCGTCTGTCGACTGTTCATCTTCAGATATTAGAGAGTATGCTGTTACAGAGGAGGTGCCTTCCCGTACCGCAGCAACCACCACCTCCCCACCCCTCCCACCAGGCAGGCAGTGGGCAGGGAAGCAGACTGTTCAGCAGACTCTCGGCTCGAATTTTCCCGGTACTTAAAAACTATGACAAAGTACCAACTTTTCCAAGGGGAACCCTCACCAAAACCACCCACCAATGCCCCCATGCGCAGTCAGGACATCACACCGGACACAGAAACCCAGATGCATACAGAACTCACTTGCCCGCAAGGCTGGATACGTCAATTCACCAGTGCACAAATACTACATACATATCCGGTTACAAGGAGGATATAACAGAAACACTCAACATCAGCAACAACAAAATATAGCAAGCACCTAACGTTTTAAATCGAAAAAGTTAGACACATTTTTCCACAACATTCCTCTTGCACCGATGTGGGAAGCATATCATTTCCCACGATACTGACTTTTCTACAACTGCAACAGACTCGGCATTCACCAGCGTGGGAACCTGGAAATGCCCAATCCACAATACACCAGCGTCATACAGCAGCCCGGACTTCCCTACAACAATACACTACCGCCATCAACACCAGTCAACATTTTTCCGCAGTCACCTTCTTATCCGGTTTACGGAAAACTTATCATATGGAAAGGAGCACACCGCAGCCATCTACAGTACACACTATGGGGGAATTCCCCCCATCCCCCCACCCCGCCACCCGGAACCATCGTATGGAAATAGCTAAACACATAATACTTCATTCACACATAATAACAGTCAATTTTATTAAGAGAGCAAGATGCCCGCAGTCTGTCGTCCGTCATGAGTAGGATTTTGCCACCAAAAAGTTGAATTCGATAATGGATTGATTCAAGCTATGACAGCACCCTTCTTTGTCATCCGCACTCTAAAGTAACTCTGTCCCACCTACAGGCGCGACCATTACAGAGTGAAATACATCATGTCCGATAAAGTTGAACCGCACTTCACTTACTTCCTCCTCCCCCCCCCCCCCCACGAAATAATAAAAACGGCACCCTTCACAAAAGCACAAGAATCATCCGCCGATAACCAGCCATGCGTATCAATGAAAATCACCAACATGACAGAAACATAGACACTCAGGATGATTGCATTCACAATCTCCATACGACGGCATTGTTATTGTAAACTGCGGTACGCATTTTCAGAGCTGTACTATAATAAATTAAGTTTGTTCTAGGTGGGGATGGGACTTGTCCTACCCACAGAGGAGGATGCTTGGCAGTCCACCCACACGGAAAACACAGTCCAGCTTGATGGAGTTGGTATACTTAATTTCCTCACGAAATGGATCTGTCTATACCAAACAATAATGATAGACAGCAATATTGTCCTAATTTTGATTAAGAACACCATCGTTCTACCATGTATACAGATCATTAAACCACGGCCGATCAAGCGGCATCAAAACTTCGACAGTATAATATCAAGGAGAATTTCAAATATTCTCTTACCTACATATTCCCGCACAAGATCGACATGGGCTGGAATACATTCTTACAGACAAGACACAGACGCATGTATAAGATCACGCGCATATGGGGAGACTGTTCTGAGGAACTGAGTTAA
>CM067367.1:8398334-8410834 GCA_034401795.1 Chaetoderma sp. LZ-2023a
CACGACACGACGATGTTCTCTTGTTCTCTCGCTCTTGCTCTCTCGCTCTCTCGCTCGCTCTCCCTCTCTCTCTCTCTCTCTCTCTCTCGCTCTCTCTCGCTCTCTCTCTCTCTCGCTCTCTCTCTCCCTCTCTCTCTCTCTCTCTCTCTCGCTTGCTCTCTCCCTCGCTCTCTCTCTCTCTCTCTCTCTCGCTCTCTCTCTCGCTCTCTCTCTCTCTCTCGCTATCTCTCTCGCTCTCTCTCTCACTCTCTCTCTTTCGCTCTCTCTCTCTCTCTCTCTCTCTCTCTCTCTCTCTCTCTCTCGCTCTCTCGCGCTCTCTCTCTCTCGCTCTCCATCTCGCTCTCTCTCTTCGCTCTCTCTCTCTCACTTTCTCTCTCGCTCTCGCTCTCGCTCTAGCTCTCGCTCTCGCTCTAGCTCTCGCTCTCTCTCTCTCTCTCTCTCGCTCTGTCTCGCTCTCTCGCTCACTCTCTCTCGCTGACTCTCTCTCGCTGACTCTCTCTCTCGCTCACTCTCTCTCTCGCTCGCTCTCTCTCTCTCTCTCTCTCTCCTCTCTCTCTCTCTCTCTCTCTCTCTCTCTCTCACACACACAGCTGTAACACCTTTCAATCAAATTCCTAACAAAATATTCGACAAGTTTCCCATTTTGAATTTTAATTAGTTCAGAATGAATTGTGTGTAAGATTCCTAGATCGCAATATATAGTCCGATCATCTTGCCCCATGATCATAAGAGCATACTTTGGTTTGAGAGCATCACTTCAGATTAACTGACATTTTATCGGCCTTATGAGGGCTGTATTGAAGTTATCTCTCACAGTCATTATCACATGGTACGTGGTGTGGTTTGAAGGGCTGGTCACTTTTGCTGAGACGGACAAATTCGCAACACTTGAAGCGAAACTAAAGAAATTGTGGTCCGACCAATATTTTCTGCAAGACGTTGTGTTTCAATGGACCTTTCCATGTTTAGCTATGCCCCACCCATCACTAGTTAAGCTCCACCCACACCTCGCCGTGTTTGGATTGATCGATCCCCGAATGCCCTAGCTATCAATTTCCTGAAAACTATACAGGGAAGCTGTTGAATATTTTGTAACTAATTTGACTGAGTGCTGTACAACAGCGCCTAGTCAAATTAGTTTCAAAATATTCAACAGAATATTTATTAAATAGTAAAAGCAAACAATTTGTTCAACAAGGCATAGACCGTCTTCAAATATGCGTTGTGACGTACTTATCGACATCATTCATGACGTCATCCATTATGATGTCATTCTACACACCGCGTAGATTATTATGACGTCATATGATGGGTACATACTCTGGAAAGGTGAATTCGATAACGAGTTGACTCAGCTGAAAGGGGGTAAGTCGGCAGATCATTCAGAGGTTAGATTTGATGATAGGAGGGGTAAAGTTTATTCAATAGTACATCAAAGTCTCAAAAGTGCTAATTACAGAAAATCTATTTTCTCTTGTTGCTCGGACAATCAATGGCTACCTGTTTAATTAATATCTAAACCCCTAGCCTACCTATGTCTGTAACTGAAATATTTGCAGATGATTTTTAGCTCACCTGGCCGAAAGGGTACTTCCGGTATGGAAATTGTCAAATTGTTTCTTCTCCTTACCATTCTGAGAGATTTCAACCAAATGTGTCTGAATGTATCGTATAGGCATAGGTTCTGTATCTTCGATTCAGAATTTTGATTCCTAAAAATTTTGTATTGGATATAAATTTTTGATTTAATGAAAAATTTACCGGATATTGTCAATTTTTTAGGTGAAAATCTTAGATATTTTTTTTTACAAATTTACAGAATTTACAAATCGCTTCTTACTAACTGATCAATTTTTTTCGGCGGCCATCTTGGATTTTTTTAACATTTCGGAAATCAATTGAACGGCTACTCCTCATTAACCGCTTGGACGATTTCAGCCAAACCCAGCTGGAAGAACCCTAGGCCGGTACGTTTCAAAACTTGTCTACAAAATTTTGACGGCTTGATTTTGATGGTGCCTTGGATTTTGGATTTTCCGAAAATGGGAATTCGTATAAAATGCTACTCCTCATTAATCGCTAGGCAATCTCAACCAAATTTGACTGGAAGAATCCTATTGTCGTACGCAGCCTCTAGAAACTATATTGAAAATTTTGATAGGTCAATGTTTTGGCAGCAATCTCTGATTCTCTGAGAGTTTTCCGGAACCATTTAAAAACTTTAAAAAACCCTTATTCAATCAATAGCCCGATTTCAACAAAACTTGGGTGATTCTATGATTGTAGGCGTGAACATATTAAACTAGAATCTTGATTGACCATTTTTTTGGGCGGTGGTGGCGGTGGGGCAATCTTGGATTTTCCGAAATCATCCATCATGTCTATTAAAATTATAATGGTTTAAATGTGAATGGTCCAGGTGGGCGCCACAGATCCTTGGGCCTCATTCCTCTTGCTGGAACAACCATTATCTACCTGTTTAAATCATCATCATCGTCATCATCATCATCATCATCATCATCATCATCATGTACGACGTCTGAGGCGTATATAGCCTTTTGTCGGTCTAAAGGCCTTACTAGCTAAATAGTTCAGACGGGTTAGGCGGAAGCACAAACGTTAAAACACAAACGATAATGACCGATAGGACGAGACTCACCAAGTCATAAACAGTTATGTACAGGGGTAGGATATATATCACATCGGTCATACAACTGGCCCATAATATATATATATATATATATCCTCCATGTTTAGATGAGTAAAGCTATACACTCACAGTGTCATCACACAAGCCATATACTCACAGTGTTATCACACAAGCCATATACTCAGTTTCATCACACAAGCCATATGCTCACAGTGTTATCACACAAACCATATACTCACAGTGTCATCACACAAGCCATATACTCACGGTGTCATCACACAAGCCATACACTCACAGTGTTGTCACACACGCCATATACTCACAGTGCCATCACACAAGCCATATACTCAGTGTCATCACACAAGCCACATACTCACAGTGTCATCACACAAGCCATATACTCACAGTGTCACCACACAAGCCATATACTCACAGTGTCACCACACAAGACTCGACTTCATCCAGCTTGTAATTATTAACCCTTTAAATGTTTAATGACTAAATTAGTTCAAGAAAGTCAAAATATTTGTTCATTAACTGTCAATCTGCAGGCCAAGAGAAGACTATTTTCGAAACCTTACCACTGGAATGACTTGCTCGGTTAGATAGCGTATCACTCCAGTCGTGAATTATCAAAAATAATCTTCTCTTGGCCTGCAAAGGGCTATTTCTCGAGACCGCAGCGGAGGCCGTTCGTGGCCGGCTTAGGAAACAACGGCTAGTAATTCCCAGGAGAAAATAGGAGAAAACTTTTATATATTTTGACAATAATGTGCATGAACGTTGTTGCTACCAATGACAGCAACAGCAATCAGTCAAATTATTGTCACATGCGATTAATAACTGCTACAGATTTGATCCTAATGGGTGCAGCGACTACGGTGGGTGCAGTGACCACGGTGAGTGTAGGGACCACGGAGGGTGCAGTGACTGCTGATTATGACAAATTGTTCCAAGCATCTATTACTCTAGATGGAAAGACGTTTATAGTCAATTCTGTATTACAGCTGTGTTTGTACGGCTTAAAACATTGTCCTCGAAGCTCTCTGCGGGCAGGTGGAGGGGAAGGCAGTGGTGTGAATCAATTTGACGGTCCTCGCGGTGTGGCTGTAAGTCATGTTGGATGGAGATTTTATGTAGCGGACACCAGCAACCACCGAGTGAAGATTTACGGTGACGACGATGCGTTCATCAAAACATTCGGAACACAAGGTCAACCTGATGGGCAGTTTTACTATCCTACAGGACTTGCTGTAAACAGCCACGAGGAGATCGTCATAGCGGACAGCAGGAATCATCGTATTGTGGTGCGTGATAGAGACGGTCAGTTTAAGCATACATTCGGTACAGAGGGATCAAACATAAGACAGTTTAAGTATCCATGGGGCGTGGCTGTAAACATGTCAGATAACATGTATATCTGTGACATCCACAATAACAGAGTTCAAGCGTTCACGCGGACTGGTGAGTTTATCCGCCAGTTTGGCCGAGCAGGAAGCGCACCAGGAGATTTGACGAAGATGGGTTTGTCATTCTGTGTGACGAGGGCAATCATCGTATTCAGGTGTTTGATGTTGATGGCATGTTTATCTCTACATTCGGAAGTAAAGGTGTTAATAATGGACAGTTTAACTCTCCTCATGGACTGGCCATCAAGCAAAATGGTGACATCATTGTCGTTGACTATGCTAATGACCCGGTACAGATTGTCTCTAAATAGGCCTACAGATGATTAACCTTTAGTATTCTAATGGAAGTTTATATTCATGATGCTGTTGCTCAAAGATGTTTTTGTTTTAGACACTTGCAACCGTATCAACCGGAAATATCAAACAGCGACAAACATTTTCAATATAATAACTATTCTGTTGGATATTTTGGAAATTATTTGACTGAAATATGTTGCTGCCTATGGAAGCAACCGCTTCCCATCAGATTAGTTTTAAAATATTCAGCATTTTATCTGTGTGCTTGTCTTGAACTTGAGATTATTTCATGGTTGCTGTGGTTACTGGTGTGTTGAGATTATTTCATGGTTGCTGTGGTTACTGGTGTGCTTAGCTTCACAATCAACTTTATGTTTGGAATGGACCGTACCAGTTTTAGCTATGCCCAGCCCATCTCTAGCTAAGCTCAACCCACACCTCGCTCGTGTTGGAATCAATCGATCCCTGAACTTCCTGACTACCAATTTCCAGAAAACGATACAGGTAAGCTGTTAAATATTTTGAAACTAATTTGACTGGATGGTGTTCCTGCCCAGTCAAATTAGTTTCAAAATATTTAACAAGTTTTATTAAAAGGTAAAGACATACAACCCGTACACGAAATCACGTCATTCATAACGTAATGATTATGACGTCAGCCTTAGCCCTACACGTCACTTAGTTTATTATGACGCCATATGATTGATTGAGGAAATGGATTCAGGAATTATGATTGCTTGGTATCATTTCAGAGAGTTTCAGCGAGTCTAAAGCTATTATGACAGAATCGGAATATTTTATTGGCACAAGATCTATAAACAAATAGATATAGCCTGACATAGAACGTGGACATAATACATCCAGTAAAATTATAAATATATAGATCTATTACAATACAATATATATACACACTATATAGTAGTAATATTGATTAATTGATTCAATAGCGCTGAGGTGTCTCGATACCGTCTAGTAGGTTTTAAGTCATTTAATTATTCAAAATAATGAAGTTAATTAATAGTAATGGGCCTTAGGGGACTCCTATCCAGTCCAACAACCAACATCATACATACCATCATCCGCCACACCATATACAATAATAGTGTAGAGGATGGTAATATATAAGATGCCAATTGCCGAACCAGACAGGAGTCCATGTGCAATGGGAGTAATTTTCATATCATGTAAGTGAAAATGTATCGCTGTAAGATACATGCGCTTACAGCGTAGTAAGTATATAAGCAACAGTAAGGTGCTCACTGACTGTGAGTCGCCGTAAGACATATATATGGCATATATTGGCGCATAGCACATGCATGCCTGCATGTACGGACATAAGCACCCAGGGGGCAACAACCCACACACCCCACCCCGCGAAAAGCGTGTTTTATTTTTACTGCACAGCTAACCATAAAGCTCGTTATAATAATATACGTGTCTCTAAAATGGCAGATAATTATTCGCATGATTCGGCATTTTTGATAATTAAGTGTCTCAATTTTAAAACAACTATACATGAAAGCTGCTGCATATTTTGAAGCTAATTTGACTGTGTGCCAGTGCTGCAGCAAGGCTGTACATCCCGCATGTATAACAAATTTAATACCCGACAAACCGATGAATTTATCATAGCTATCAACACAGCAAATTAATTATCCTCAAACTGTTGTTCATCACAACACGAAAATATTGATTTGCCAACAATATGCCATCTGTCAGCGTGACGAGCGTGTCAATTACAGAAATCAACATATCCAAATGAAATGGATTATCCGTGTAGAAAAGCTAGATCAGCTGACAGTAGCTGTGACGGCATGTTTACAAACAATGACACCCCCCCCCCCCCCCCTCCCCACACACACACACACACACACGCACGCACACACATGCGCACGCACACACACACACACACACACACACACACACACACACACACACACACACACACACACACACCTGCTTCAGCAAACCCACGCCATACAGCTGCTAATGACGTAAACAAATCTGACACTGAAACGTCACATGAACTGGATGATATTAGCGTTTTCAGTCTTTACTGTCTACACTATAATGGTCCATACTCCGCCACTTATAGACAGATTTAACTGCGTTTGACTTCCCTGTCGAGATGTCTAATTAAAAAATTGCTTATTCTACATGGATCGCCCGACCGATCGATCGATATTGATTGATCGATTGATTGATTGAAAGAATGAACCGGATCGCGTATGTTTCAGTTTAAGCACTCAGGGAAGGGTAATCAATTCGCGCGAACACTACATTAGCAACTCTGCTGCTGCTGATACTACTGCTTCACTGCCACCCCTGCTGCTGCTACCGCCGCTGCTGCTACTGCTAGAAGGGTAATCAATAAACACTACATTAGTAAACACTGCTGTTGTTGCTGCTACTACTACTACTACTACTACTACTACTACTACTACTACTACTACTACTACTACTACTACTACTACTACTACTACTACTACCACTACTACTACTACTACTACTACTACTACTACTACTACTACTACTACTACTACTATTTACTACTTACTACTACTTACTACAGCTACTGCTGCAGCTGCTACTGCTGATACTACTGATACTACTGCTGCTGCTGCTACTACTAATACTACATTTATTTACTTTACGCTGACGCAGTCGGACAAACTTCACGGAGGAACTCCTTTAAAAAGGCTTGCAAACCCCCAGAAAAAACCTGGTGAACTAGTAATCTTGATTAATATTACACCAAAACAATGATAAATAATGAGCATTAATACAATCTATAAATACATATGGCTTAAAAAGTATAGATACAAAACAATAGGCTGATAAAGCTCCGATAGTAAAACAAAACTTAACAAAGGCATTACTATTCAACCCAGGTGTAGTAGTAGACCCGTGTGGCGAGTGCAACTATCCAACAAATGAAAAGTGCCTCGTCAATCAATGACAAATAAGTCAATCATTGACGCCAGTGGGCTGATTCTCTAAAGATCAGCGAGCGTAGTAGCATTTGGGTAGTATAATACATATAGTCGGCAGAAAAATTTCAGAAAAATTGATGGCGCTCTAGTTTACATTTTCAATTTACTTTATTGTAAGGTTTTGTAAATTACCATTCAATCCATGTGTGGTAGTAGGCCCGTGTGGCGAGTGCAACTATTCAACAAATGAAAAGTGACTCGTCAATCAATGACAAATAAGTCAGTCATTGACGCCAGTGGGCTAAGTCTTTAAAGATTAGCGGGCGTAGTAGCAATTGGGTAGCATAACATATATAGTCAGCAGGAAAATTACAGAAAAATTGATGGAAATAGATGGCGCTCTTGTTTCCATTTTTGATTTACTTTGTTGTAAGGTTTTGTAAATTACCCGGGAACAAATAACCCTATAAAACTCTGTGCAAATTCCTAAAATTACCTGGGACAATTTTATAATTCAATGGCAACTTACTTTATCGATTGATTATTAAATTACCCCAGTTTATTTGTTAACATGAATTATTAAACATAACAATATCAAAGTGCAGACTAAAATGAATTACATGGCACAGATTAATTAAAAGACACAGATAAATCAGCTGTAGTAATTAAATGATTTAAGCTAGTGCAGGCTCATTTATTTTTACAGTTCCCAACTCTATTGAAACTATGTTTGTTTTGCACCATATGTCCTTGAATACTTTTTCTTTACCATGCTGCTTTAATCTAAAATTCGCAAGGAATATGATTCAGCAGCAATGAACGAAATATTGCCTTTATTGCTCTATTGTGATTGCCCATAGATGGATTTTTCGTCTGTGCACACCGATGTTTCCAAATGGCCCAAACACCTATGGTTAGTATTGTTATTAAAATAGTCCTTTCAGACTTTATGATATTTACACCGTTTGATCCAAATTCTCTAAATAAGTCTACATGCGTGTCTAGAACAATGGGCTTCGCTCCAAATTGTGCCAAGATTTGGCTGATATAGTCCCAAAATTGCGACGATATTGGACATTCCGCAAATAAATGCTCGATTGTTTCTTCGTCTGTTTGACATAAGTAACACCTATCAGAAGTCGTAATATTGCACTTGTATGTCAAGTGTCCCACCCATAGCCGTCGATGTAGTAATCGCCACAATAAATCACGAGCCATATTTGGTATGTATGGAGAATGTAAGATTTTCCATACATTTTTCCAACTGGATGGTTTATAGCTTGAGTCATCCCATCTCCTAATTGCTATGGGAGGTGGTACTTGTTTTCGTCTCATAATATGGTACCATTCCTTGGATCTCATCTTGTATTTTAACATCTCATCATCAAAGAACTAATGCGGGTTGTGGAGTCAAACTATTATTATTTACATTTGGCAGACGAAACCATTCATTTGGTACAACATGTTTTATTTTATTTAGCAACCGCTGGACATCTATATGCCTCATATGTGTTTTTCTAGCTACTTCTTGCATTGAAATCCATCTACGTGTTTGAGGGTGTATCATATCAGATAAATGTTGAATGCCATATTTTGCAAAGGACGGTAGATAAAGTACTGCATTGTTATAACATATATTACTCTTGCCTACAATTGCTGTTCTAGTACTTCCTCCCAGCACGTAGGTGGAGGCATGTATCTGTCAAATATTTCTAACACCTTAACTTGATCTTTAAACACATCTGGTATCATTTGGCTATTCGGAGGTGGGTTCTTTGAGGTAAAAACATGCTCCGCCAGAAATGGTTCTACAATTCTCTCCATGAGAGCTAGTGAAACACATGCCCACGTCTCATCTGATGTAATAAGATCATCCAAAAATGTTAACCTTAAAGAAACACCTTTCACTTTAATATCAATTAAATCAAGTCCTCCAATGCCAAGTTGTTGACAACAAACACTCTACCAAAGATTGAAAGACGACGACGCTTCCAATTTGCTAATATTCTCTTAAGCTTAGATACTCGTTCATTCCAATTTTGTATTGTATTCGGTTTCCTGACAAAATAGATGCCTAAAATCTTAATGGTCTCATTAGACCAATTGATTTCAAGTGGCTGGTCATTCTGCTCTTTCCATGGCCCCAAAAATAATCCTTTGGATTTTCCTTTATTGATTTTCAAACCAGATGCATTTTGGAACTTTTCTAGTACGTGGTTTAAAATTGCAAAATCATTGTTTGAACTGGTAAACACAGTTGTGTCATCAGCATAATGTGACAGCTTAAGTGGGCTTTCTATGCCACGAATACATATGCCTTGAAAGTTATTATTTTGCCTCAATGCTATGCCAAGTGATTCCATCACAATAACAAATAATAATGGCGATAGGGAACACCCCTGTCTAACCCCACGTTCTAAGACAATTTCTCTGGATAATTGATTGTTCACTAAATAGCTACTCTTGATATCCGTATATAAAATCTTAACCCATTTAATAAAGTTTGAGCCTAACCCAAACGATTGCAAAGAATTAAAAAGAAAATCCCATTCCACACGGTCAAATGCCTTTTCATTGTCCAAGGCAATCACAGCTGAAGGGATGCTATCCTTCTCAACCAATTGTATATAAGGTCTCTTATTACCATGGTATTGGTTAGAATTGTCCTCCTGGGTACAGCACATGTCTGCTCTGTTCCAATGATTTCTCCTAAAACACTACCTAGTTTCAATGTTAGTGCTCTGGATATTATTTTGTAGTCTACACATAGTAGAGAAATTGGTCTGTAGTTCTGAATTAGACGTCTATCATTTCCTTTATATATTAGCCTTACGTATGCCCTAGCCATAGTTGGTGATAAATGGCCTTTCTCAAAGATTTCAGTGCCTAATTCTTCCATTATTGGACCTACAAGGTGCCAAAACGTTTGGTAAAATTCAACTGGAAGGCCATCACACCCCATTGATTTTTCTAGTTTCATACCTTTAAGGGATTTAGTTAAATCTTCTAGTGTTAAGGGTTGATCACAAAATTCACTGCCTGTGTCTGACACCTTTTTGTCTATATTTGCTAACAAATCCAATTTTGCATCTTCATCAATTCCCTCTGACTTGTACAATGACTCATAGTAATTGCATACAATAGTACTCATTTCATTGTTGGTAAAGACGGTTGAACCATCCGGCATGTTTAATGAGCACATCACCTTATCTATTGCCCGTGCGTTTTCTAATGTGCAAAAATATCAGGTTGGCTTTTCCCCTTCTGCGTGCATCTGGGCTCTTGCTCTAATTTTTGCACCCTCAAACTCATATTGTTCTATAGCTCTTATTTTACTTTTAATTTTAACCAGTAATTCATAATAATTATCTTCACCATTATTTACTTTAGCATTAATTTTCATCAGTGATCGATGAAGTGTTTTCTTGCGTTTGCGTATTTCCTGTGCTTTTCTAATAGCATACTTTCGGGAAACATACTTTAAATCCAGTTTTACATCCTCCCACCATTGCAATGTGCTCTTATATGATCCTTTCCTATTAATCCAATGTTGCCAACAACTCTATATTATTCTTATAAAATTCTTCTCCCAACAGTGTTGTGTTTAATTTCCAAAACCCGACCCCTTTTGTTACCCAGTCAGCATTGGCAAAGGTTACACAAACCATGTTATTATCGGAGAATGCAACTGGCTTAATATTAACATCTCTCCAGTACCCTGTTAACAAACTATTCACATAAATTCTGTCGATCCTTGAACCAACTTTTCCATCTACCAAAAACCATGTAAGATCTTTACCATGAGGTTTTGATATTCTATAGGTGTCAACTAAATTTTCATTATCACATATTTCTTTTAAGAGTCTATGTGATGTATCAGTATAAGTTGAAGTTGCATTCCTGTCATTTTCTTTGTCTATGCCACAATTAAAGTCACCACCCATTACTAAGTTTTCAGTGATGTTATCTAGTGCTGTTTTAGACATCTTAAAAACATTACGACGTAGTTGATGAGATGCAGGTGCATATATACACAGCAACGTGATACGTGTCTGTTGTATATCTAGCGTGACTCTTACCAAGCTACCATTTGCACCTGATACTGAAGAGATTATATTTACATAGGCTGAACAACGAGGGAGTATAACAATTGCTACGCCTGCACTATTATCTTGAGATAACGAATAAAATATTCTGGATCCAGAAATCTTTTCTAAATTATCGTATGATTCTGACTTCTGAATTTTTGTTTCCTGTATCAAAGCAATGTCAATCTGCTCATTTTTCAGAGTCTCTAGTAAGTGACGTTGCTTTATGTCACTATTTAAGCCTCTACAATTGAGTGTGCAAATTAGCATAAAAGGTTTTAAAAATGCTGTGTAAAACCGCCATTATTAAGCTAACTAGATTTTGGTTTGTTCCACCCTCTCTTAGACCAGTTACCTATTTTACTCACAAACGCTGCATTACTTAGCTCAACTTTTTCCAAATGCTTATATTTTAATATATCTGAATCATGACGCAGATGCCTATATTTAACACCATTTGCCGTCACATATGGAACTAACACCTCTCCTGCCTCTGACCTGTACATGACCATTTCATCAGGTGATTTAGAACTCTGTGTTTGAATGGATATATCAGATTCAGCGACTGACATATTATTGTCTTCTATATCACTTTCCTCTATTTCTGATTCAGATCTCTCTCCATCTTTCTGTCGCTTTGTTCCACTCAATCGATCCGAGACACCAATTACTTTCTCTATATTATTTAAATCGTCTAGATTGAGTGTACTCAGTGGAAAATCAAAGTTAGTTTCAGTATCTTGCGACCTGAATTTTACTTGTCCTAAATTAAAACTCTCTTCTAGAGGGCATTGATCATCATCTTCAACTTGTGTGGAATTAGCCTCACTGACATCAAACTTGGATTGACTTGTTACTGGAGTAAGACTTAGCCCCTCATCTAGAACCTCTATTTCATCGCCTGCAACTACAGCGATTGGATTCTTGGTTTTTCCCCCATGCTTCTCATTAACATGGACTTCAGCCACAATCTCAGCAACTACTGGTTCGATGACATTTTCCTTAGCAACGTGCTTCCCATTAGTATGGATTTCAGCTACAATCTCAGCAGCTACCGGTTCTATGACATTCTCTTTAGAGACAACTTGCTCTGCACTTTTATCAGCACCCTTTTTGACATATT
>CM067367.1:8415834-8442512 GCA_034401795.1 Chaetoderma sp. LZ-2023a
GATCCCAACACGAGCAAAATGTTGGCGGATCTTAGCCGGAAATGGCCGGACCATGGCTAGAAATGACGGGTGGCATTGTTAGAAATGGCGGGCATGGCTAGACATGGCGGGGTATGGGTAGGAATGGCCGAAGCATGGCTAGAAATGGCTGAGGCCTGGCTAGAAATGACCGGAGAATGGCTATACATGGCTGGGTCATGACGAGAAATGTCGGGGGCATTGATAAAAAAGGCGGGGGCATGGCTAGAATTTAGATGATGCCTGGCTAGAAATGCCAGGGGCATGGCTAGAAATGGCCAGGGCGTGACTAGACATGGCGGAGGCATGGCTAGAAAATGCTGAGGCGTGGCAAGCAATGGTGGGGGCATTGCTAGAAATGACAGGGTGGGCGTGGCTAGAAATGGCCGCAGTATGGCTAGAAATGATGGGGCATGTCTATAAATGGGGGAGGCATGTCTAGAAATGGCTGGCGCATGGCTAGAAATGGCCGGGACATGTCTAGAAATCGCTGACGCATGGCTAGAAATGGCTGGCGCATGGCTAGAAATGATGGGGCATGTATATAAATGGCGAGGACGTGTCTATAAATGGCGGGGCATGTCTGGAAATGGCAGAAGTGTGGCTAGAAATGGTTAGAGCGTGGCTAGAAATGGCTGGGGCATGGGTAGAAATGGCTGGCGCATGGCTAGAAATGGTGGGGCATGTATATAAGTGACAGAGGCATATCTATAAATGGCCGGAGCGTAGCTAGAAATGGCAGGGGCATGGCTAGAAATGGATCACTTTGTTAAACACAGGCCTATCTCATTTTAATAACGTTGTACGTGTCCTGACCCGCTAGGCGACATGGCGATAAGTGCTAGTGCATTATAATTACAACATTGGCGGCGTTACCTGAAAAGCAACAAATTTAACATCCTAACAGACAAACAGACGAACTGACGGACGGGCATGCAGGCAGGCAGGCAGTAGTTGTGAGTGTTTAGCACAATGATGCATATTCCTGAAATGCTCCTGAGCCACCAGCATATTGGCACCACAATCTAATTAGGATGTACAATCAGATAGATTAAGTGACTATTACAACAATTAGTCTGGGAGCCCGGTGACATTTAATTGGATAATTGAGTACAAAATATTGTTAACATATAGTTCATTATTAACCATTGCAGGGGATAAAAAGGCGATTCTTAATTTTCAGAATTAGTGCTTTGGGTGGCACAAGAAAATTCCCCAAATCAGGGTTTCATCAACATTTGTTGTACAAGCTTAATTGTTTTAGAACAAAATGTGGCCAGACTTAGAACGTGGTCACACACTTTGCTGAGATGTAACTTAAGCATGAAAAAGCTGATTCATGAGTTAATTGAGAACGTTCAAACCCATTCAAATTAGTTTCGAAATATTCAACATAATTGTTATAAAATAGTAAACACATGCAATTCCTACAACTTGATGGACTATTATATTCATGCCACTGAAGACCCTTTTCTACCTGCGATTGAGTCTACAGCACCACCTAAAACAAAATGCTTAGCTGGCTTGAGATAACCAACATGACCAAGAAGCAATGCATCCTGACTTCGGGTTTCGGCTGTCATTTTTGGTCTGAGGATGATGTGCATCTCTGCATTATAGAATCTATTGAGAACGTCAAGCATATGCTAAATAAATCTCTCGGATCTACATCTTGCATCTTTCTACCTTCCCTCATCTAATTTGTTCTACCACATTTATCTAATGCCTTCTTCTGGAGAAAGGAAATCACATCCTACATACAATGCTTCATCTGCTTTTCCAGAAGAGAGCAAACTATACCTTCAACTTTTTACCCGCAAGAGAGAGTATGTGCCACCAGAATTCCTTTCGTCTGATATTATGCTATGGCGAGTCTATACTCCCCAGAGCGTTCATAGTAATTCAAATACTATACACACCTTGAGGTGAATAATGTTGATCTCAATTCAGTTATGATAGAACAGGCATCCTTTTCTACATAGGAGTACATAGCCTTAAAGGTATTTGACGTCTTCCCCCCTTGTGCAATGCTGATATTAGAAATCAACAGGGAAACATTTAACAATGATTTGGTTATCCTTCAATACACTGGCTGCATTTCTAATGCCATCTTCTGCAACGAAAGGTTATTTCATTAATGATTTGACAGCCTTGAAAAATGTATAGGTATAAAAATCTACCGACTCACCATCTTTCTTTGTTGATCTATTCGATGTAGCATCTTTACAGTAGTCAACTACAAGTCTTTAAATGAAGAAATTGCATCTTAGTCTGGATTGTCCATGCATGGCAATATGCTGTATGCAACGATGCAATGACTCTACATGTTACAACTCACTGGAGGAGGTGCTTTGGCCGGGGTTTGGATGGACCTTGACCTCAGAAATCTTCTGGTGCTGATATAATCACAGAATAGTCAAAAGCTGAATTACCATGTAAATCCATGTGTGTTGATGTCTTCACTTGTTGTTGATTTGAGGATCGTTGTAGCTTTGGAAGAGAATAATATTCCAGTTATGTAGCTCGAAAAACGTACCATGCACGAACATTTTTCTATTGAAATTTAGGAACTTTAAACACCCGAGAAAAGATGCACCAGACACACTCATCCAGTTCTATGGGGCTGTAGCTGAACATCTAAGTCGATTCTCAACGTAAAATATTTCATTGCGTTATTGAATGGTATTCATTATTGTGTAAGATTTCACTAAACTACCACTGTGATCTGAATATTTCAACGTGGCTAGAATTTGCAATAGTATTCATATGATTGAAACAACCTTTTTCTTTATGAAAGTATGTGTCCGTGGTAAGTGTTTCAGCTAAATAACTGAACTTTCATACAAAATTGGGACATCGTTTCTATTTCGACGTAGCCAGTCTATTTCGACGCTGAAAGCTGTACAATAAACCTGAAAAACGGTTCTGCGCAGCGCAAGAAATGGTTAAAAAAGCGAGTCTATTTACTGACAATAGTTTTAAATCATTCTAGATACGATAGGTAATGCTTCGTTTCTATTTACAGCAAACTACAATGGCCAAACTACACTAGAGCATGCAAGGAAATACGTGTAGGCTATGTAACCTCTTATGTTGGCCTATGTCATGTAAAGATGCCAAAATCCAAATGACTCATGTCAGATGTTATCATGCCTAGTGACATGTGACATGTTCTTAATCATGGAATGAATAATACAATTGTTCTTATGTTATTTTGGTTCTTAGTATATTAGCCTACATTATAAAGTCAATTACAAATGTGCTCCCAAAATCATACTGTTACTAAGCATAGAATAAATCATAAGATGTGTTCGGAAACAATGGACTTGTGTTGTTGGTAATGAAGGCTACCTTTTAACCTTAATTTCCAAGTTATAGTTATAAGTGCTAATCAGCAGTTGTAAAACACCGTTCTTAATTAAATTCTGAAACCGCTTCTTTAATTTTAAAGATACAGATCTTTCTAAATTGCCGGACCACATTCTAGTCTGAGAGAAGTACGCGTGTACGATTAATTGTGAATAAAGCACGTTGTATTTCTTTTTAGTGGCTACCTCGAGCATCAATCATGATACGTGTGCATGACCATTGTAGCCCTTGCGCTGGTCCACAACTCAATTTCCCTGGCATTAAACCTTTAGTACTAAGAAGAAATCTGCCATTTTAATGAAGAATTATTGGCGCCTTAATGTACATTTTAAAGGTTTATATTAGAATGGAGATATATTTCAATATATAATTTCATATATATATATATATATATATATATATATATATATATATATATATATATATATATATATATATATATATATATATATATATATATATATATATATATATATATATATATATATATATATATATATATATATATATTTATATATATATTCCGAATTTGCATAGCGTTGTGTATAATTTAGAGGGAAGACCATGTTATTTATTGAAATATATTGTGATTTATTTTTAAGAATATGTAATACTTATGATTAAATACTATATTTGAAATAACGTTTATAATTGTTCTACTCACGTTTTTCGAGGTTTGAAGGGAATTATGTTGTATTTGTTACAAATAAAGACCCATGATATCGAATGCAGTCGAGTATTATCATGCATGCACTTAATTTTAATGTAGTTAAGAGTATCTCATTTTCGTCAACGACTTCGACCAATATACCTTTCCAGTTTTAGCCATGCCGCTCCATCCTTATCTAAGCTCCGTCCATGCTTCGTCCATGCCGGGACGAATCGATCCCTGACCCGCCAGCACCCGCACAAAGTCAAATTACTTCCAAAATATTCAACAACATCTTTATTAAATTATAAAGACATACACCTCGTACAGCAACGCTTAGTCCGTCATCGATTAAGCATTCGTGATGATCTTATATCCGCCAGTCATGGCGTCATTGATTATGACATCATCCTACATTTAACGTACGTTGATTATGATGTCATATGATTAATGGAAAAACTGGACAAAACCATGTTTCTCCTAAGGGATGGTGCAAGTACTTCCTCACAAAATACCTTCCTGGCAGCGGTTGTACTGTAGTGTTGTTTACTGCATTGCCATTGTCTGTCATGTACTATAATATTAGATGTCTGGGAGGCCGCACTAGATCTACTTCACTGACATGACGTACGCTGTGTTGTCTACTTTACTGGCAACAACGTGTAGCTGTGTGGTGCCGGATTATTTATCATATGAACAAACACTTTTAGCCGATGCCATATTCGCTCTCCAGTCAACATCCCACAGCACATTTCGCTTACTACTGTTTAACGTTAAACCGGAACCTGTACTATGAACAGTGTTCCGGTTAACGTTAAATTGTAGTAAGCACAATGAATTGTAATATTGCGGCAAAATATTTTCATTGGTTGTTGGCGTGGGAAAGTAAGTAACCTTTCCAGTTTATACATCAATCATATGATGTCATAATCAACTACGTGACATGTAGGATGACGTTATGCTCACTGACGTCATGAATTACGGAGATAAGTTCGTTACGAACGATGAATTGATGATGGAATTAGCATTGTTGTACGAATTGTATGCGTTTACTATTTAATAAACAGGGTGTTGAATATTGTGAAACTAATTTGACTGGGCGCTGGTGCTGCCATAGCCTGCCATATTCAACATCCTACCTGTTTATGAAAATTGATAGTCAGGGAGTTCAGGGATCGATCGACCCACACACGAGCGGAGTGAGGGTGGAGCTTGCCTAGAAATGAAAGAAAATAGTTACACAGCCTATGTACATATATTATATGCACATCAAGTATATTGCTGCGAAGCATTTCATGTATGTGCTGGAAGAATATTCCACACGCACCAGGATTACTAATGTCTTAGTTCAAGACACGCGTGATATATGTACAACTAATTATTGCCGATCAGGTGGTCTCAGTCCCGGGTGCACTTTTCCGCTTTGTTGACTATCAAAGTGGTGTCAATACATGATTTGGTGTTGCTCAGCTGGGGCATCACAATTTCAATTACATCACGCTCCCATAGACCGTCAACAGGATCTTCGTCAACATATGCGCATACTTTTGGCGCAGTTCACCCGATCTCTGCTTCGTATGCACATATTAGATATGTCGCGTCCACCATATGCCAGTTAAACTTTGCCTTATTTCCCGGTAGATGATACGATCCAGTTAGCATCTTCACAATTTATAGCAGCTTTTTCTACCTCCCTGGGATCAGTGCTAGCAGTAGTCAATAGATAGTGTGTTCTACCCATCTTTATGAGTTCGATAACTTTAGTTAGCCTTTTTCTACCACATCTGCACGCCACTTCCCTGTCCAATATACCTTCATTGCTTTCTTCACCCGATCCCTCCACATATACGTACTCCTTTGCCTCTCTAATAATTCCCAAGCGGATGGCAGGTTGTACTAGCACAGCGGATAAGCTCTCATATTGTAACAATTGTGCACTTTTTGAGAAAAGCATGAAATTTCTAGCATAGTTAGTATATACCATAGTGTTTATTTTCAGATGTGGAGGGAAGTCAGATTTGACCTCTGATGACCGTGAGAGGTCAAATCCAAGATGGCCGCCATTCCCCATGGGTCTAATGTTCAAACGCGCATAATTTTGGAACCAAACTATGTAGAAACACATCTAAGGTGTCCTTTCCCACTAAGTTGGGGATGCCCATTCATTTGCTGATACCTTTGAGATCATCAGTCCTCAAATACATGCATTTAGGTCAAGGTCAAGGTCAAAATCGACCGAAAAGTTAGCAAATAAACATATGTAAACACACTGTACAGCTGATGTACTGATCGTGCTATCTGTTTAGGTATAGCAAAACATGCAATGGCCTGACCCCTATAAATAACAACTAATTAATTATCACTATACCTCCGAAATGTCATGGCTAGTCACTTTAGTGTGGTTGTTAATGCTCCAGTTGGTGCGCCTAAAAAGAAGAGGGTTAGGCCCTACCCATATCAAACATATATTGCATATTTATGTTACAACTCCCTACAGTGCTATTTTATGTGTTCCTCAGTCAAATTGTAGATATCGGATTGTCTTCTGGGGGTCATGACCCCGGGGACATCTTATATTTGCAGTCTAAGACCTCAGTGGATTACTATATTTGAATACCAGGCGAGCTAAGGAACGGATAACACATTGGGCAGGGATGTAATAGCGCGATCTAGTGTGTGCATCAAGTCGATGCAAAACTGACACGAAAATGTAGCTGAAACAATAAGTGAAATTGGAATAGAATAGACTAAGCCTTAGGGCAGTGAGCTGATGGAGTCTGTCGGTGGTTGAAAGATGAAGGTTATTGCTGCCGTCGCGGCATAACCATTTATAGTATTCAGCAGAAGTTACGACCAATAGTTTTCTAAATATTCAAGGGAGAGCGTCGGTAGGGTGCTACGGACCGAGTGTACGTAGCACAGACTAAATGACTCATAGAATGACGTAGTAACGTGGCGACGACCGACTTACCATAGGACCGTGATAATGTGACCGAGTTTCGATATTTCTATAGAGGCGACCTACGACACCAGATACGACACCAGATGTTGGTGAATCAGATGGGCCACATGGTCACTACGTCATGGCACCCTTGTAAAATGCAGGCGCAAGCCTAATAAGCAAGGGGCCGGACGAGGACGTGGTCGCGTCTGGCGCCAAGAAGATTAGAAAACCAGACGAAAAGTTGACAGAAGACGTCCATCAGAATAAGATATTGAGAAAAGATTAACAATGATTGTCGAAGCAATATCCATCACTGTCAGTTTAGGGGGCGTTATCCGACAGATTCCATGACTCAGGAATCGGCCAAACCGCAGATGCTAGGAAGAAAAGTCGGGGTCGTGATTGGTCGAAATGATGTCATAATCCAATGGGAACCAAGAGCAACCTCCGGCGGTACGAAACCAAGATGGAGGGAGAACACAATAAAAATAGTACATAAGGGGGACTTTAACTTTAATCGGGAGTCCGGTCCGCCTCGCACCTCGTACAACTACTTGCTGAATGTATTTTCAGTAGACAAGAGATAAGTTTGGATAAGTATAGCAATTGGGAAAAAGTGAAGTGTCTGACTAGTCGCGAAACGTAGCATTATTCAAAAGATAGGAACCAGTAATCGTATTTATAATTAACTGTATAGAATACTGAATCAACGAGTAAGTTTATTTTTACAAATTCTATTGTGACAGTATAAGTCACTTTCATTAAAGTACATAGTTAGAATTAGGAGAATAAAGCTATCACCTTGATACTTTACCTCAAGGCACGAGTTCGTGTTTTTAAATAGTATTTACTCTGGCACCTACGGGAGACCACCGTAACTTACCGACATCTTCCGAAATCAGATTAGGCCCAGATTACCAAGTACAAATATCGTCATAATCATCTTCCGACGAGGCGAGCTGGTAATCACGCTACCTCCTCTTTGGAAAGACCGGTTGTCGCAGCAACCACAACATCATAGTCTTACCGAAGATAGTAGTGAATAACAAATAGGAAGTATTAGAAACGGAATTCTTCATTGACGAGCGCCTGCCAGGATCCGGAGTAAAACTAAAACGCAGTGAGTACATATAGCGTATGGCCCAAGCGAACGAGGGGAGACCAGCTACGCTATTACTGAACGATTTAGCCGACAGAATAAAAGTTTTTCTGGAGGCAGCCCAGCAGTCAGACACCACCAGGGTAACGCAGCACCGCGAGTATAGCGATAATTCCATCGTAAATATCGTCACCGAAATAAATTGCCTCGAGCAGCCACGTTTGACCAAAGTTACCATCAGTCTATACTATAGCTAAAACAGAATAGCAATGGCGACGCCAAAAGGCCCACCGACCGACCCACAACTACCCACTGGGGAACGACAACTACGCCCTGAGACAGTGGCGGCCATGCAAACGATGGGCGCGGCTATGGCGGGGGCCATTGTTGAAAGTAGCAATCGTCGGGAGACAGAACGGGTGTATCGTGAAGAAATCAGGGACACGGTATCTCGCATCCAGCCCTGTGATGGGGTAGTACCGGAGGAGGTAAGGACGTTTTTGGATGAGACAAAACGTGCCTGTGTCGCCAACGAGGGGCGACTGGCCGGAATACCTGCCTATGTGGTAGTCAGGGCGGCACGGGGACCGTTAGCCCGAGCCCTGGACGGTTTCTTGGCGGGCAAAGTACGGGAGGAGATAGTATACGACGACTTCCATGTCTAAATTACAAAGAACTTCGTCTCCTCCAACTAGGACGAACGGGTCAAATATGACCTTGAGGGCACCCGTCAGCGGAGAAATGAGACCATCATCTCCTTCAACAGAAGGTATCTAGAAGCCAGCCGACGAGCGTACCCTGAAAGCAACGCCGATAACCAGCGAACTATTCTCGGTATCTACCTCCGAGCGCTCGGCGACCAAGGGTTGAGTAAGAGGATAATCCGAAAGCGAACGACAACGTTGGGCCGGGCAATAAAGATCGCCGAGGAGGAAGAGACCTGTAACGATCTGTTACGGGCGATGAAGATCGATAGCGATCATAATCAAGAAGAAAGAATGGAGGTAGACATGTTAGAGTCGGCAGAGGAACGGGGAATATGGACGGTCGTCAAGACATTGGAAAGACAGACTGCTCGACAGAGCAGGATGATCGAGCAACTCTGTGGCTGGGTTAGAGACATACAGCTACAGCGACAGAAGTTGGTAACCGGGGTCGCCCAACCCACGAGGAAGACAGACCCGCGGGTAAAGCAACGCGCCCCACCCTCGCCCCGACCAGTCAGGACAGGGGGACGAGAGTAGTACATTACCTGCTATAATTGTGGCCGGGTCGGCCATTATAAAAGTGACTGCCGTCAGGCAATGCGACCAACCGCACGACGACCACAACCGAGACCACAACCGCGACCACAGCTCCCGACCACAACCGCCACCCATAACCTGTTCCCAGTGCGGGAGAGAAGGGCACACGGCCCAGAATTGTTTTGGGGCGTATAGGAGCCGGCAGATGACTTCCGCCATAATAGTGAAATGTTTTGGGTGTGGCAAAGATGGCCACTATGTGAAAGACTGCCCTCAGCACGGATATCCGCCGCAGAATGGTCCGGCCGGGACCCAACATAAGGGTCCAAACGACCGCAGGGCGATCAAGCGTCCCCACACCGACGATATGGACATTGACTTAGTTGACCGACGACAGCAGGAAAAGAACATCACGCCGTGCGACTGTTCCAGGAACGTTAGGAAAGATTTGAACAATCGTCTGAAGAAAAATGACGAATACGAAGACAGAGACGGTTTTATCTTGACTGGGGAGGGGACAGATGAGATGGGCCGCTACTCATACGCTATCGGACACAATTCGCCCTCCCGCCGGAACAGCTACGCCGAAATAGTTAGTGGACGAAGGAGCCCGGGAAACGACGACGGAGAGAGCCGTTGGTGAGATCACCGACCGAACGGTTCTTAATCCGTCTAAAAATGGATAAAGACGGTCCATCGGATCGGGGTAAGTACCTGCATGCCTTAGTGGATACTGGTGCTAGCACATCCTTGATTCGTAAGGATATATGGCGTAGCATGTTGAATGCTAGGCCATTGAAAAGAGCAAGAACGCTCTTAGCTGTAAATGGTTCCCCGATAGAGTTGTTGGGGGAAACACAAGTAAAATTCGAGAACGCCTGACCCATCCCTAGTACGATTGTGGCCAGAATGAGGCATGAATGTTTACTTGGAGCGGATGCTTTGCACCTGGGAAATGCAAAGATTGACTATCAGGCCAAAATTGTAGTATGGTTTGGCCAGGTATATCCCTTTGAATATCCGCATAGAGAACAGACAAATTATGTCTATGCAAGCTGTAAGGAAACGACCGGATATAGAGATATCGACAAAGTCATGGCGGACTTTGCAGATATTTTTGATACGGCTCGTCCAAACACTTTAGGAATGGTTCCCAAAGTCAAGTGTACGGTACCGACAGCGGATGCCTATCCTATTAGGCAGAAAGCGTACCGTCTACGGCTAGCCAAGCAATATATAGTCAAGAATCAAGTGGCTGAAATGCTGGCAGCGGGCGTCATAAGACCGTCGTCGTCCCCATGGGCGTCACCCATTACGTTGGTTCCTAAGAAGGACGGGGGGACGAGATTTTGTATTGACTATAGGAAATTGATCTCCGTTTGTCGTAAGGATAGCTATCCTTTGCCGAATATATCGGACATTTTTGATTCTATGGGCGGCGCTACGATCTTTTCGACTATGGACTTGAAGTCTGGCTATTGGCAGATACCAATGGACAGCCAAGACATAGCGAAAACAGCGTTCGTTTGCAGTCATGGTTTGTTTGAATTTCTTCGGATGCCGTTCGGTTTTGCGAACTCAGGTGCCGTATTTCAGAGGGCAATGAACGATATTTTCCCGAGAATTCGTGGGAAAATGTCTGCATGTTTTTGTCGACGATATAGTCATATATTCAAGAAACCCGGCTGAACATGCACAGCATTTGCGTACAGTTATGCGTAGAATTCAAGAATATAATTTGCAAGTTAAAAAATCGAAATGCGATTTCGCCCAACCATCAGTTGATTTGTTAGGATATCGTATTTCAGCACAGGGAGTGGCTCCTCAGGTCCAGATGGTCAAGGTCATAAGAGATATGTCACCGCCACGCGACGTGGGTGAGGTGAGAAGTTTCCTGGGCGCTACAGGGTATTACCGCTCTTGTGTGCAAGGCTATGCCGAAATTGCTAAGCCTTTGATAGAATTGACTAAGAAATATAAACGTTTTGAGTGGGGTCAGGGAGAACAGCAAGCGTTTAAGAAATTGCAAAACTTGCTGTGTAGTGAGACGGTTCTCACATATCCGAATTTGAATGCTCCGTATAGATTGTATACTGATGCGTCTAGCTATGCGATAGGTGCGATACTGGTACAGGTGGATGACAAGGGTATTGAGCGGGTGATTCAGTATGTCAGCTCTGCTCTTAAAGACAGTCAGTTGAATTGGCCTGTGATAGAAAAGGAAGCTTATGCGGTGATATACGCGCTAAAGAAGCTTAGACCTTATCTATTTGGCGCGCAGTTTACCGTGTATACCGACCACAAACCCCTAAAGAGTTTGTTTGTGGGCGAAGTTAAAAACACGAAGGTGCAGCGCTGGGCGGTACTGATTGCCGAGTACGGATGTAAGATTGAATACATTCAAGGCTCGAAGAATATTCGAGCGGACATGTTGTCCAGGTTACGTCGTCCAGTGGAATTCGCGACGTTAGACACGGGCGACTTTGTAATACCAGACGTCGACGAGGGAGTGTTACCTCACGTCCCTCTGGAAGCATTCGACATACCATATGACGAATTGTGTGCCGAGCAGACCAAGGAATACCCGGAGTTGTTCAAAAACTCCCCGGAGGAGTATATGGTCAAGAATGGCATTTTGTATTCTTTAGTTACGCCTTCAGCGTTGGACGCTGAGTACCCCAGAATTATCTTACCTACCCTGTTCCGTGAGAAAGTGCTCCGGATGGCTCATGAACGAGCTGGTCACCAAGGTCTGCAGAAGACCATCGGTATGGTGAGGGATTCTTTTGTATGGACGTCTTTAAGAAAAGACGTAATTCGTATGCTTGAAACATGTACGAAGTGCCAGGTCAACCGACCTGTCACTACCCAACCCAGGTATAGTGAAATGCCCATGGCCAATTATCCGAGTCAGATAATTGGAATGGATTTGATCGGTCCATTATTAGAATCGAATAAGGGTAACGTGTATATCATGACGGTGATCGATCACTGTTCTGCTTGGGCAGAAGCATATCCGATTGCAGCGAAGACATCTCAAAATGTGAAAGAAAAGTTCTTCAACGAGTATGTCGCACGCCATGGCGTCCCTGAAATTGTAATAACCGATCAGGGTAAAGAATTTTGTTCTCATTCTCTGGAGGAGCGGTTCAAAGAACACGGTATCAACCATAGGCGATCTAGCCCATACCATCCGCAGACCAATGGACGTACTGAAAGATTCAACCGCACCCTTAAAGAGTTGATCCAGAAAGGGGTGAACAATGCCTCGAGGGCGTGGGAGGACGAGTTGGGTGCGGCTTTGACAGCGTACCGCAGTACTCGTCATTCAACGACCGGGTATACGCCATTTTACTTGACGTATGGGCGACGGGCGAGATTGTCGAAAGCCGTTCCCATCGATGCGTCGCAGGACCTTGGTGAGAGACTGACGTATCTCAACAACGCCTTGCTGCGTGCCCGTGAAGGGACAGCTAGATCTCGGGAGGTTCACAGGGAACAAATTAATAAGCGTGCGAACGCGGGTGAATTTAAAGTGGGGGACTCGGTGGTCGTAAAAGCTGAGGAGAGGATGAAGTTGACCTCTCGCAGTGACCCCGAGTATGAGATCTTTAAGATCAACGGACCTGTGGCGCACGTGCGCCATCAGAGGTCTGGTAAGGTGCGTGTAGTTAATGTATGTAAGTTGCGCATAGTCGACTCAGAAATGTGCTGGGACGCGGTACGACCACGCCCCATTCGTAACCCTACCAAGGGGACGAAGGCCAGCCATCACCCCAGGGCGATGTTGCCCGAGCCAGAACCTATGGTCACCGACGCAGATACGACACCCCAGGTTCGTCAGAAGCGGCCAGCTTCGGATATGGAACCAGAGGTGCGTGCAGGGGGTAAGAGGGTTGACCGGAAAAAGGTTCAACCCAATACGAGTCGCAATCAAAACCATGAGTTGCTGGGTGATATCATCGACACTCCTAGGCCTATGATGACTGACGCTCCGGAGGCGGTACCAGAGCCTGCCTCTGAAACAATGGAGATGCTTCCATCGCATCCTTATATGCTGCGCAAGCGCAAACATATACCGGATGACGATTTTGACAGCAAGCAACTCCGATTAGACTTGAAGCGAAAGCAAGGGTATAGGCGGGAGGACGAATCCGGTAACAAGCGACTCCGGATTGGCGTGATAGACTCCGCCTCTTACGATGACGTGCTATACGCCGATTTCGTCAGTCGTATAAATGCCGTTATTCAGCGGCACAACCGCCGATAGTGTGTATTGTATCGCTATACTTTAACATCGCAAATAGCCAGTACGCAAAATATCATAACAATTAAGACTAAATTTGTTCGCAAGATACTAAAATGTATTCGTTTAAATTGTGTATAATGGCGTTGTGGTTTAGCATGGTATCAAGTATATGCAAGGACTCGGGTATACACCGCCTACCGAACGGTGTCATGATAACTAAGCCGGAGACTGTGTCAGTGATACGGGCCGAATGGACAGTGATAGTATCCATCGACCATCCTTACCTACCCGCGGAGTTCCTGGGACGGTTGGCCCAAATGGCCAGTCTCGCCGCTAGCATGGGTACCAAAACATCGTTTTTGAGTGGGAACGATATATTCGGATTACAGCATCGAATACGGGGGGGGGGGGGGGGTAAGAAGGATGGCAAGCCAAACACAGCAAACCATGAGTAGTCGAGGTGGCGCTAGGCAGAAGCGAGGGTTATTTAACTTTGTGGGCGACATCGCATCATCGCTGTTCGGTACCGCTACATCTGGGGATATAAATGCCATACGAGATGTGGTAAAGAGGGCGATGACGAGGATGAACAAAGTGGTGCATTTTACCAACCAGTTGACGTCGCATGTCAAATTAGCTTTCCGAGATATTGGTATGAACACGGACCGTATTAACGAGTTAGGCGACAACTTGGCCAGTGCAACGGGCAACATGAGCCGAGCACTCAGGCAGCAGTGGATTCGATTGTTGGAACTCTATGCGTTGGTACGGTTAGGACATGTTATAGACTCGGCTGAACATCTGGTCTATGACTACCAGAAGGCAGCCGAACGATTCCATAGGCAAACGGCATCCTTAGAGTTGGGTCGTCTAATGGAGGAACTTTTTAGTCCCGACGATCTGACGTCCGTATCGAAACAGGTTAGCGCGGAATATAGGCTGATAAGACCGTATCAGTGGTATTACAGAAATGTAGTGGTATATCCATTGTGGCAGGACGAATCGAAACTTCATTATGTGGCGACACTATCGTTAATTGACGGAGGACAGTATATCGAATATGGACTACACTCATGGCCTGAACCACTGGCCAAGACAGGGTATTACATGCAAGTGATGCTGGCCCGTACCAGCATTGGTCTAGATACCAAGACTGGGTGGTACTTTACCGCATCGGAGTGTCGTGGTGCTGACCCTAGGGTGTGCCAGGGACAACTACGGGTCGACAAGACCCACGTGCCCTGTATAGTGAGTGTATTGACAAATGCGACTGATAACAACTGTAATATTCAACTAACGAAGTCGAACGTAACCACTAGTAAATTATTTGCCAATGAGAAAATCGGGGTAGTGTTGCAAACGTTCAGCAAGACGGTGGAAATCCATTGCGACGGACGACTGACGGACCGATGTATGGTGAGTAATGGTGTGTATGCATTGATGTCTGGAGAATGCGGGTATAGTGGGAGGGGCTGGCGATTCGAGCCTGTAGCGTCTTATAGTCGGACGTACACTCGGATAGCCCTAGCCATTGAAATGTCCCACTTGGATGTGTCCGGCGTTCTAAATCAATCCATGATAGTTGACCATTTAAAGCCACAACCGTGGAACCATTTACAAAAGTCTAAGTACGTGCCGCTAGCACCGTTATCCATGATCGACCCAGTGATGGTCGATGGCATTGGGGTACATTCTTTCGTATCATATTCTACGGGTTCCTTCGTAGTTGTGTTAGTAGTTGTGCTTATATTATATAAATGTGGCGTGTTATCACGCATGTGGAATGCGCTTAAGTGCAAGCCACGTGCGGCCCATAAATGCAAGCCACGTGCGGCCCATAGTAGTGAACCGCATATCATTGCACCAACTATTCAGACCCAGCAGCCCCGGAGACCTGCAGCTCTACCGGAGCCGCTGCGGATGGCAGCCGGGTCGTCGCCTAATGCTGACGCCAGGACTGAGATCGACCCGACGGCTGCCGAATGGATGAGATGGAGACGTACGTTGACGTGGTGGATCCTAACGTAAGCATAGACCGCTGGGAGGTATCACCATGACATTTTGGCACTAACTTTATGTTTCCACTGGAACAGTAATTGGTGAATATTAAATGTTGTAGCGCGAACATTAGTATGGTGCCATGTTGGTACTGTATTATTTAATAGGAAAAATTCACATGATCTGTAATGATATTTGCACTGTAGGATTAAGGACTGACATTTATGGTGACGTCGTCACGATCAGATGACGTCATTTAAATAATTGATTGTGGTGTATTATATTATTGTATTGCTTGATTGATCGTATTGTTTTCTATGTTAAGTTACGCGTGGATCGAGGTTATCGACCACGGTTTAATGATGCTATTAATGTGTTTCCGGGGGCAGTCTTTTGCTACCCGGACATGTATGTTTGTATAATTATCAACCATGCACTAACGAATACTACTAATGTATTTCCGAGCATTCCGCTACTCGGACAAGTATTGGTGTATAGTATATTGACCTGTAATGTTAAGTTGTTGATGATTGGACGACTATTGGGTGGTATCCGTTCAGGCTGCTGGTATAGGTTTGGGTTGTTGATAGTCCACAACGAGTTAGTTGACACTCTCTTAAGGCCTTAAGAGAGATGGTCAATTAACTTTGGTTAAGGGGCGTATGTAGATATCGGATTGTCTTCTGGGGGGTCATGACCCCGGAGACATCTTATATTTGCAGTCTAAGACCTCAGTGGATTACTATATTTGAATACCAGGCGAGCTAAGGAACGGATAACACATTGGGCAGTGATGTAATAGCGCGATCTAGTGTGTGCATCAAGTCGATGCAAAACTGACACGAAAATGTAGCTGAAACAATAAGTGAAATTGGAATAGAATAGACTAAGACTTAGGGCAGTGAGCTGATGGAGTCTGTCGGTGGTTGAAAGATGAAGGTTATTGCTGCAGTCGCGGCATAACCATTTATAGTATTCAGCAGAAGTTACGACCAATAGCTTTCTAAATATTCAAGCGAGAGCGTCGGTAGGGTGCTACGGACAGAGTGTACATAGCACAGACTGAATGACTCATAGAATGACGTAGTAACGTGGCGACGACCGACTTACCATAGGACTGTGATAATGTGACCGAGTTTCGATATTTCTATAGAGGCGACCCACGACACCAGATACGACACCAGATGTTGGTGAATCAGATGGGCCACATGGTCACTACGTCATGGCACCCTTGTAAAATGCAGGCGCAAGCCTAATAAGCGAGGGGCCGGACGAGGACGTGGTAGCGTCTGGCGCCAAGAAGATTAGAAAACCAGACGAAAAGTTGACAGAAGACGTCCATCAGAATAAGATATTGAGAAAAGATTAACAATGATTGTCGAAGCAATATCCATCACTGTCAGTTTAGGGGGCGTTATCCGACAGATTCCATGACTCAGGAATCGGCCAAACTGCAGATGCTAGGAAGAAAAGTCGGGGTCGTGATTGGTCGAAATGATGTCATAATCCAATGGGAACCAAGAGCAACCTCCGGCGGTACGAAACCAAGATGGAGGGAGAACACAATAAAAATAGTACATAAGGGGGACTTTAACTTTAATCGGGAGTCCGGTCCGCCTCGCACCTCGTACAACTTCTTGCTGAATGTATTTTCAGTAGACAAGAGATAAGTTTGGATAAGTATAGCAATTGGGAAAAAGTGAAGTGTCTGACTAGTCGCGAAACGTAGCATTATTCAAAATATAGGAACCAGTAATCGTATTTATAATTAACTGTATAGAATACTGAATCAACGAGTAAGTTTATTTTTACAAATTCTATTGTGACAGTATAAGTCACTTTCATTAAAGTACATAGTTAGAATTAGGAGAATAAAGCTATCACCTTGATACTTTACCTCAAGGCACGAGTTCGTGTTTTTAAATAGTATTTACTCTGGCACCTACGGGAGACCACCGTAACTTACCGACATCTTCCGAAATCAGATTAGGCCCAGATTACCAAGTACAAATATCGTCATAATCATCTTCCGACGAGGCGAGCTGGTAATCACGCTACCTCCTCTTTGGAAAGACCGGTTGTCGCAGCAACCACAACATCATAGTCTTACCGAAGATAGTAGTGAATAACAAATAGGAAGTATTAGAAACGGAATTCTTCAAAATGTAGAAGTTTTGTATTTTTAAAGCAATTTAGTTCAGTGACAGGATTGTTCCACTGGTTTCCCTGTGATTCCGCATTTCAGATCTGACATAAATGTCAAAATAGTGACAGCCAGCCAGAGCTGAATAAACGCATATCTTCCATTTGCAGGTACAGTAACTCCCTTATACTGTGTGAGATTAAAGATAAGAAACCTTAGAACAACCCTGGGCACATGTTGTCCATGCTAGTGATATAATGGGTAACAGCTGTTGAAGAGGTTGACGCAATACTCCCGCCAAAATGGCCATGTGCTCATGTTTAGAAAAAGACTTGTTATTGCCACTTTATGACCTGTGGTTAGTGAATTACTGCACAGAATGATGTATAACTAAAGTATCAAGGGATTGCCGGGGTTGGGTGGGTCAAACCCTGTCTCATAAAGCCCCCACTGGCCAAATTTTCAATTACCGTAAATCCCTAAAATATTTACGGGATAAATAATACTAAATATTTTAGTGGATTTTGTAGGTTTTGTATCAGTTAATCAGTTACCATTGTTCAATCGCATTGTGTTATAGGCTGAGAATATTTGTATGTATTGGCAATTATTGTAAATACTCTGATAAATGTGGGATAATTAATACTAAATATTCTAGTGAAAGTGTTTGTCTTCAATCAGCCGGCCCGAGCGTTACACTAACATTGTGTTTTTTGTGTTTCAGAATCCCATCTACTGCCGTGGTGATTTTGTCGCAACCATGCCGAAGCGTCACATCCTGATTGACTCTACCAAACCCTCTACATCCAAACGATCCAAGCCACCACCAATCACTAACTGGGACATTTGTGCCCTGTGCCAAGTAGTAACAGATGAACCTTTACAGTCTCCACTAAGATCAACGAAACAGCTTGTTGGTAGTGGCTATGCATCCTTGGCAGAAGACATTCTCCGGTTCCAGACCATTCAGCATATGCCAATGAACATCAACTTGGAGCGATTGGATGACGGAAATGGCATAGAATCCACTCTGAAGACACACATGGCTGAGTGGCACAAGAAATGTCGGCTAAAATTCAACAAAAAGGCATTTGATGAACAAAGTCGGGTAGAATTGACTACAGGACAACAACAAAGTATTTCTACTGTGCATACACGATCTGCTCACAGCCATCCACAGTCCACAGAGCCTACTTGTTTCTTCTGCAATGAGACTGCTGGTTCTGCAGGCTTACATATAGCATCAACCTACAACATTGACACAAATGTGCGGAGGTGTGCCCTTGAACTTGAGGAAACTGCTCTACTGGTCAAGCTTGCAGCAGGAGACATGATTGCCATTGAGGCCAAGTACCATCACGACTGCTTGCGTTCACTATACAACAGAGCCAGACAGGCTGCACTCAAAGGCAATGATGAAGATGATTCTTGCCTGCATGGCATAGCCTTTGCTGAGCTAGTGGCATTCTTGGAAGACATGAATAGTGATGAGGACAATGCTCCTGTTTTCAAACTGATAGACATTGCACAGTTGTACAGGGTCAGACTGGAGCAGCTTGGTGTGACTGCAGAAAAACGGATTCACACAACCAGACTGAAAAACAGACTGATTTCTGCGCTTCCTGATCTGAGGGCACATTCCAAGGGAAGAGACACACTTCTGAGTTTTGAGAAGGATATTGGACCAGCCCTCATGATGGTCTGTTATCATGACAGTGATGCCGTGCACTTAATGCGAGCAGCACAGGTGGTGCGCAAAGAGATCTTTGGCTCAGGTTTCTCATTTGATGGGTCGTTCCAGGCAAACTGCCAACAGGATGCTGTGCCACCATCCATTTTGGCTCTAGACAACATGATACTCGATGGAGCAAACATTAAGCATCAGACTCAGTTGGTCCACACAACCACTACAAAGCATGCCCTATCAATCTCCCAACTGATGGTGTTCAACAGTGTACAGCGTGAATCATGCACAGAACGTGGATTCATCGAGCTCAACACGTCATAGCCACAGCCGAGAAACTCCACTCCCACTCTATCTGTCCCTCAAGATCCATGCAGTTACACGAAGTAGAGGGCTGGTTGACACACTGTTCGATCTGGGATTGTGTGTCTCCTATGACAGGCTGTTGCAACTCACATCAGACATTGCGAATGGTGTCTGCCAGAGCTTTAGGGCGGAAAATGTAGTTTGCCCACAAAAGTTGCGTCATGGACTGTTCACAATAGGAGCTGTGGACAACATCGACCACAATCCGAGTTCTGCAACAGCCAAAGATTCCTTCCATGGCACCGGAATCTCGCTTATGCAACATCCATCACACAGACATGTCGGAACTGATCGTGGTGTACCAGTGATTAGTCAGAGTAGCTCTTCCACCAAGTCAGTGACATCTCTGCCACCAGCCTACACAATGGTGCCACCAGCTGCCCTCAAGACAAAGGACTTCAATGCTCCAGCTGTACTTGGGCCCGTGAGACCTTCCAACTTCCTTGCTGCTGCAGCTGCCACGAAAGATGAGTATGCATGGCTCAGTAAAGGCAAGACATCTCTTGAAACGTCTACCATGGATGGATGGATATCATGGTCTGCCTATCACGCTGACGCGCACCAAGCTGTCATCACACCTGCAGCAATAAATGCACTATTGCCTCTGTTTCTTGACAACGCACACTCAGTGGCAATGATACGGCACTCCATGGACATCGTTAAGGTAGCAGTTCAGCACTTGAACCCTGGTCAGATAGCTGTCCTTGCTGCTGACCAACCACTATATGCTCTTGCTACGGAAGTCCAATGGACCTGGCCAGCCACTCACGGAGAGGATCGCTTTGTTATCATGTTCGGTGGTCTACACATCGAAATGGCCATATTGAAGATGCTGGGAGACTGGCTGGAAGACAGTGGCTGGACGAACGCCCTGGTACAGGCTGATATTGCAAGTTCCGGAACAGAAAATCCCTTCATACATGCCAGCCATGTCACCAAGACCCGCCATGCACACCAGGTCACAGCTGCAAGCCTTTATACACTCCTCCAACATGCTTACAGTGAAGAGTGCACATCCGATGATACTGATGGCATACAATCAGACAGTCTGCCTTTTGAGGAGTGGTGCATACAGCGAGCAAAGGCCAGTGTCCACTTTGACTACTGGTTTAAGACCCTTTCATTGGAGCTTCTCCTGCTGAGGTACATAAGGTCACTTCGTGAAGATAACTTCCAGCTGTACGTGGAATCCTTGACACAGATCATGCCCTGGGTGTTCGCCCTAGATCACACACACTACTCCAGATGGCTTCCCGTACACATCCGTGACATGACGACTCTCGCTGAAAAACACCCAGATGTTCTAGCAGAATTCAAGTCGGGAAATTTTGTTGTGCATAAAACCAGCAACAAGTTCTCTGCCATGGCACTTGACCAGTGCCATGAGCAGAACAATGCAATGGTGAAAGGTTCTGGTGGGGCTATCGGACTGACTGGCAATCCAGGAGCACTCAGACGATGGATGGTAGCAGGGCCAGAAATTGCCAGGATCACTACTGAGTTTGAAGTACAGGCAATAACGCAACATGATGGCACTGGTGGCACTGGACACAATCACCATGACCAGTAACCTGGAGTGCAAGCAGCATTCCTGAAGGAGGTTAAGGCACTTGTGACCGTGCTGGAAGAGATGAGGAATCCATTTCTAGAACACAGCGAAGACCTACTAGTTATTGACACAAGGGACATCATGGACATCCAAGTGGCTGAAACTGTGAGAACGATAGAGACCCTTGGTGAGCAGCAGTACACCAAGTTTGTGACAGAAAGGCTAGAAGAGTGTACAACACCTATCACACAAACACTTCCAAAGAACAAGTTGCCACTGTTCAGTAGGCCACCGGTCAAGATTAAGTCAAAACAGAAGGCACAGCTTGTAGCACTGAAGAGTGACTGTGGTCTCTTTTCGAGGCTGTACATCTGTCAAACACGAGATGGAGACATCGACAATTTCTTCTCCCATGAAAACCAGGCTGCCCCGCCAGCTCTGTCAACGGGAGGAAAAATGCGGATTGGGGTTAAAGCAGATCTACTTCGCTGCCTGGAATCGGATCTGCTTGAAAACAATAGTGTGCCTGTGGCTGATGCAACAATTCTCGATGGTGCAGCTGTGGTTGAAATGCTAAATCCTGTAACATCAAGAACATTTCAAGAATATGGAGAAAGAGTGTTCACACCATACATCTCTGCTCAACTCGAGAAAAGTAGCCGCATCGACTGTGTCTGGGATGTATACCTACCTGCCAGCCTGAAAGCTGCAACCAGACAGAAGAGAGGACAGGGCACCAGGAAAAGGGTGGCTCCTTCAACAGTGATGCCAAAGAACTGGAAGGACTTCCTTCGAGTCAATGAGAACAAGACCGAATGAATTGTTTGCTTTCCTGTCACGCGAAGCTGTTCACCTTCCTCTAGCAGAGGGCAAGGAACTGTATGCAACAGATGGAAGTGGAGTCCTCTGCTCTCCTGCTGAGTCATACTTGGCCCACATTGCCCCATGTTCGCAAGAAGAGGATGACACTCGTCTACTTCTGCATGTGGAAGATGCTGTGCAAAAGGGGTGTAGGAAGGTGACCATACATACCGTTGATACTGATGTGGTTGTACTGGCTGTGGATTCATTCAGCAAGACAACTCCTGATGAGCTGTGGATTGCCTTTGGTGTTGGGTCAAGCTTTCGGTACATAGCTGTTCATGAAATGGTTGCCACAATGAATCCAACACAGTGTCTGACTCTCCCAGTCCTTCACGCTTTCACAGGGTGTGACACTGTATCTGCATTCGATGGCATAGGAAAGAAGACTGCCTGGCAAACTTGGAAGTCTTTCCCAGAGGTGAGTGATGCTTTCACTGAACTCCTATGCATGCCAAGTGAGGTCAGTGAAGGATCGATGTTACAGCTAGAGAGATTTGCTGTGCTGATGCACGACCGAACCAGTGAGAGCATGGAAGTGAATGATGCCAGGAAACAGCTCTTCACACAGAAGTCTAGAACTCTAGAGATCATTCCTCCAACCCAGGCAGCACTCAAGCAGCACATCAAGCGTACTTGCTACCAGGCCAACTGTTGGAACCAGGCATTGGTCATGGATCGAGAGATCCCAGAGCCATCTGACTGGGGCTGGACAAAGGAAACAACTGGGTGGCGGCCTCTTTGGACCACTCTCCCTGAAGCATCAAAATCGTGCCATGAATTAATCCACTGTCGCTGCGTGAAAGGGTGCACTGGACGCTGCAAGTGTGCCAAAGCTGCACTCAAGTGCACTGCACTGTGCTTCTGTTCTGGAGACTGTTAGATTTGGATCATTAAATTGATAGATATGCGCAAATATGTCCTGGAGTATGACGTTAAACTGCTTCACAGATGATAGAGAGGTAGCACCTTACCCCAGCAAGGGCCCTCTGGCAAAGGATAATCCCTGCTGGTAGATCTGCTCCTCCTACCATCTGTGGTACTTCCCGTGGTACCTAGCCTTGCCAGCTCACTGGGATAGGAGAAGGTAACTCTGATTCCAAATCCACCTGCTGCCTTGTAGGTTATGCCTTTTAAGGCAAAGGCTAGGAGAAGGTAACTCTGATTCCAAATCCACCTGCTGCCTTGTAGGTTATGCCTTTTAAGGCAAAGGCTAGGAGAAGGTAACTCTGATTCCAAATCCACCTGCTGCCTTGTAGGTTATGCCTTTTAAGGCAAAGGCTAGGAGAAGGTAACTCTGATTCCAAATCCCCAGGCTCAGCTGACCCGGCTGACAGCACCTGGAAAGGGTCTCTGTTGCCTTGCGGAGAGAGGTATTGGATTACCAACGGCTAAGGATGGGACAACAGCCTCTGCTCCATATATCGAATGTGACGTTCAGACTTTCCTGCTTTCCGAGCATCTACAAAAACACCCGAGCAATCACGGGCGTTCAATAGAGCCCAGTCAATAGCAGCATCAGAACTCTTGTTAACAATCACACTAAAGTGACTAGCCATGACATTTCGGAGGTATAGTGATAATTAATTAGTTGTTATTTATAGGGGTTAGGCCATTGCATGTGTTGCTATACCTAAACTGATAGCACGATCAGTACATCAGCTGTACAGTGTGTTTACATATGTTTATTTGCTAACTTTTCGGTCGATTTTTACCTTGACCGTGACCTAAATGCATGTATTTGAGGACTGGTGATCTCAAAAGTATCAGCAAATGAATGGGCATCCCCAACTTAGTGGGAAAGGACACCTTAGATGTGTTTCTACATAGTTTGGTTCCAAAATTATGCGCGTTTGAACATTAGACCCATGGGGAATGGCGCCATCTTGGATTTGACCTCTCACGGTCATCAGAGGTCAAATCTGACTTCCCTCCACATCTGAAAATAAAGACTATGGTATATACTAACTATGCTAGAAATTTCATGCTTTTCTCAAAAAGTGCACAATTGTTGTGGTTATCCGCTCCACTATACGTGTAGAGAGTCCTTTTTACCATTGAGAACCAGCCAGCGAATCAATCTTCTTAACTGCCGCTTGCTGTCTTGCTCTTTTGTATTTGGATTCTTACCTATGTTGCTATAGAAGGGCAAGACCTTCTTGTGTATTGTTGCCTCGACTAGCTCCACACCTAGCACGGCATAGACGATACACTACGCACGTGTCTAGTAATGTTTGAAGTTGCCTCAGCTTCTGCCGTAGCAGACTTTCCAGCTGTCATTCTTATAGAACATGCCTCAGGCCCATAAATTAGCCTTTAACTCATGTACATAGTCCATATTTGGCATACCAACATAGGGTTGATATCACGTTTGCCATGGGGGCCGGACCCCAGTTATGGTGTACAGGGTTTTACATACACTGGTTATATATGGCTCTATTTCCACCTTCCCATCCGATCGCCTGATTAATCCTAGGTGGACCATCGTTGCATCGTTAGTGATAACTTCCTGCCCTTACTTGAGGTTTGGGAAATCATCAACTCTTCTATTGTATACCATGCTCGCACACTTGGTGACAGTATGCACATATTTCCCCTTGAATTACAATGCACACTATAGAGACACGCTACTGATTATTTAGAAACTAATTTGACTAAAGGATATTTCAAAATATCCTTCAGAATGTTTATTAAATTATTAGTCGACCAACGGCACAACCTATTAGAATCCAGTTTTAGCTATGCCTCGCCCAGCTCTAGCTAAGCTAAGCTAAGCTAAGCTAAGCTAAGCTCCACCGACAGTTCGGCCGTTTTGGGATCGCCCGTGTTGGGCTATTAATTTCCAGAAAACTATGCAGGTGAACTTTATGGCAGCAACACCGCCCATTAAAATTAAATTCAAAAGCAACTAATCAAAATTCACCAGCATATTTATTAAATAGTAAAGACATACAATTCGTACAACAACGCTTAGTTCGTTATCAACTAAGCGTTCGTGACGAACTTAACTACGTCATTCATGACGTAATTGATAATGACGTAAGCATGCACGTTATGTAGTTGAATATGACGTCATATGATTGACTGGGAAACTGTATGTATGGTTTATTTCACAGTCATAGAGATACTGTAATCCTCCGTTCCAGCACTTTCGTGACGAACCATTGTCACTTTCACGCCATTTTGATTACGACATCAGCTAACACCTGCCATATTTGTCTATGACGTAAGCTATATGAGTAACTGATCGGATCCCTCGACTAACTTAAGAACGATTACCAGAAGGTCTGATTTTGGCTTACCCACACTAGAGATAACACAATCTAGGCAGCCTACGAAAGCATTGCAGATAGGACTGTCAGTTGGAATTATGGATTTGGCAACACTTGGACTAATTACCAGAATCATTCACACCAATGGCCGACAATGTTCTGAAGAATATAAACATGCAGATACGCTCGAGAAAGTAAGTCCTAATCAATATTACTGTATCAGAGTGTAACAAACTCGCCTCGATTCATAAGCTAGACTATTTGTGGTGTGAACATTTGAAGAATGAACGTGTTACGAGGAAACCATTGAGAGATAAATAAACTTGTGACGAATTTGTAGCCTTGTTACAGCTACATTTGGTGCATCCATCGGTAGTACATGAAGGTGAATTTGTTGCCACGTAAGCTGATTAAGCCTGTACGGTGGAATTCGTTAAGGTTCTTCTAATATAGCTCATAGTTGAGTGATTCGCATTCTGAAAATGGCCAATTGTATTTATTGCTCTATTAGAGTAGCATGCTCGTATTTATTCCCATGCTATGCATTTACTGATAGCCGCAGGCAGACTGGATTCAGGCAATAACATGTGTTGCCTGATCGCCGATCAACACAGACATGATGCCTTTTCGCGAGCACTTGCGTCTGACACAAAATCATATATGACCCATAATCATATATTATATGATGGGAAATACCGACCAATGAACCTTTCCAGTTTTAGCTATGCCACGTCCATCTCTAGCTATGCCCCGCCCACGCGTGTGTTGAGATCAACCAATCCCTGCACTCTGAATCTCAATTTCCAGAAACTATACAGGTTAGCTGTTGAATATTTTGAAACTAATTTGACTAGGTGCTGTTGCTGCCCAAGGCAGCAACAGCGCCCAGTAGAATTAGTTTCAAAATATTCGACATAATGTTTATGAAAAAACATTAAAGTCATACAATTCGTACAATGCGTCAGATTATTAAGCGCTTACGACGGACTAAATCCAGGCATCCGTACTGTAATTGATTATGACGTCATCCTACACGTCACTATAAATAAATAAATAAATAAATAAATAAATAAATAAACACAAGTTTCTGTATAAATGGAATACAAGTATTTGTGCGGGTATATTTATTGTTGGATGAATAAAGAAATACACAGCGTGCGTTAGAAGCAGCGCCATCATAATCTAGATCAATAAAGCAAGATAGTTCGTGTACGATATTCCATTAGGATAAGG